>PVHX01004576.1:24099-124670 GCA_004024805.1 Geosciurus inauris | reverse complement strand
CCAGATGTCCTTCAATAGATGAATGGATAAAGAAACTGTGGTACATATACACAATGGAATATTATTCAGCAATAAAAGAGAATAAAATTATGGCATTTGCAGGCAAATGGATGGAATTGGAAAGCATTATGCTAAGTGAAGTAAGCCAATCCCAAAAAACCAAATGCCGAATGGTCTCTCTGATTAGTGGATGCTGATGTATAAGGGAGGTGAGAATGGGAAACATAAGAGAAATAGAGGAACACTGAACGTGACATGGGGGAGGTAGGGGGCAGGAAAGGGGAATGGGTATAGTAAAGATGGTTGATAAAAAAAAAAATAATATAAATATAAATAATATAAATATATATATTATATATATAATATATATAATATATATTATATATATAATATAAATATATATAAAATATATATATATATACTGTTCATTGAAAGTGCATATAAAGGTGTTTAATATGAAGAATTTAATCTGCTTATAATTTTGTGCAAAGTTAGAAAAATTATGATTGTAACAATTTTTTCTATTTGCCTCAACAAATGTTTTCAGTGAACAGTGTGTACAGCTTCTAAAAATTTGTTTTTTTCTGTTATGTTTGATAACATGTATTAAAATGCAATTTTTGAGAAAAAAAAAAGAAGTAGAAGACAAAAGAGCTAGGGTTGTAGCTCAGCGGTAGAGTTCTCACCTCGTATGCATGAGGCACTGGGTTCGATCCTCAGCACCACATACAAATAAATAAAAGATACTGTGTCCATCTACAACCAAAAAAAAAATATTTTTAAAATAAGAATAAAAAAAAAGAAGTAGAAGACAGGAAATAATTAAAATCAGGGCTGAAATCAATGAAATTGAAACAAAAGAAACAATTCAAAAAACAATTGACAAAACAAAATTGACAAAACAATTGACAAAACAAAAATCTGGTTCTTTGAAAAAATTAATAACATTGATAAACCCTTAGCCACCCTAACAAAAAGAAGGAGAGAGAAAACCCTAATTACTAAAATTTGTGATGAAAAAAGAAATATCATGACAGACACTACTGAAATACAGTGGATAATTAGAAACTATTCTGAAAATTTATATTCCAGTAAAATAGAAAACCCTGAAGACACCGACAAATTTCTAGAGGCATTTGACCTACCCAAACTGAACCAGGAAACCATTTACAACTTAAACAGATCAATTTCAAGCAAGGAAATAGAAGATGCCATTAAGAGCCTGCCAACCAAGAAAAGCCCAGGACGAGATGAATTCTCAGCCAAGTTCTATAAGACATACAAAGAAGAATTAATACCAATAGTCCTCAAACTATTTCACAAAATAGAAAAGGAGGGAACCCTTCCAAACTCATTCTATGAAGCGAGTATCACCCTTATAACCAAAACCAGACAGAGACACATCAAACAAAGAAAATTTCAGACCAATAACCCTGATGAACATAGATGCAAAAATTCTCAATAAAATTGTGGCAAATTGCATACAAAACGTATTTAAAAAATAGTGCACCATGATCAAGTGGGGTTCATTCCAGGGATGCAAGGTTGGTTCAACCTATGGAAATCAATTAACATAATCCATCACATCAATAGACTTAAAGATAAGAATCATATGATTTTATCAATTGATGCAGAGAAAGCATCTGACAAAATATAGCACCCTTTTAGGTTCAAAACACTAGAAAAACTAGGGATAGTAGGAACATACTTCAACTTTGTAAAAACTGTCTATCCTAAACCCAAGGCCAGCATCATCCTAAATGGAGAAAACTGGAAGCATTCCCTCTACAAATGGGAACAAGACAAGGATGCCCTCTTTCACCACTTCTATTCAACATAGTCCTTGAAAGTCTGGCCAGAGCAATTAGACAAATGAAAGAAATTAAAGGGATACGAATAGGAAAAGAAGAACTCAAACTATGACTATTTGCAGATGACATGATTCTATACTTAGAGGATCCAAAAAATTCCACCAGAAAACTTCTAGATTTAATAAATGTTTTCAGCAAAGGAGCAGGATATAAAATCAACACCCATAAATCAATTGCATTTCTATACATCAGTGATAAACCCTCTGAGAGAGAAATTAGGAAAACTATCCCATTCACAATAGCCTCAAAAAAAATAAAATACTTGGGAATCTAATTTAACAAAAGAGGTCAAGACCTCTACAATGAAAACTACAGGACACTAAAGAAAGAAATTGAACAAGACCTTAGAAGATGGAAAAATCTCCCACGCTTCTGGATAGGCAGAATCAATATTGTCAAAATGGCCATACTACCCAAAGTGCTATATAGATTCAATGTGATTCCAATTAAAATCCCAACATCATTCCTTATAGAAATAGAAAAGGCAATCATGAAATTCATTTGGAAGAATAAGAGACCCAGAATAGCCAAGTAATCCTTAGCAAGAAGAGTGAAGCAAGAGGCATCACAATACCAGACTTTAAACTATACTACAAAGCTATAGTAACAAAAACGGCATGGTACTGGCACCAAAATAGACATGTAGACCAATGGTACAGAATAGAAGACACAGAGACAAACCCACTTAAATACAGTTATCTTATACCAAACAAAGGTGCCAAACACGTACATTGGAGAAAAGATAGCCTCTTCAACAAATGATGCTGGGAAAACTGGAAATCCATATGCAGCAAAATGAAACTAAGTCCCTATCTCTCACCATGCACAAAACTCAACTCAAAGTGGATCAAGGACCTAGGAATTAGACCAGAGACCCAACGCCTAATAGAAGAAAAAGTAGGCCCAAATCTTCAACATGTCAGCTTAGGACCTTACTTCCTTTACAAGACTCCTATAGTGCAAGAAGTAAAATCAAGAATCAATAAATGGGATGGATTCAAACTAAAAAGAAACAAAAGAAAACAATCATCAAAAGAAACAATGAATGAAGTGAACAGAAAGCCGACATCCTGGGAAGAAAATTTTTGCCACACACACATCTGATAGAGCACTAATCTCCAGGATATATAAAGAACTCAAAAAACTTAACACCAAAAAAACAAACAACCCAATCAATGAATGGGCTAAGGAGCTGAACAGTAACTTCTCAGAAGAAGATATATAATCAACCAACAAATATATGAAAAAATGTTCAACACCTCTAGCCATTAGCGAAATGCAAATCAAAACTATTCTAGGATTTCATCTCACAGCAGTCAGAATGGCAATTATTAAGAATACAAACAAAAACAAGTGTTGGCGAGGATGTGGGGGGAAAGGCACACTCATACATTGCTGGTGGGACTGCAAATTGGTACAACTAATCTGGAAAGCAGTATGGAGATTCCTTAGAAAACGTGGAATGCAACTACCATTTGACCCAGCTATCCCACGCCTAGGTCTATACCCAAAGGACTTAAAAACAGCATACTACAGTGACGCAGCCACTCAATGTTTATAGCAGCTCAATTCACAATAGCTAAACTGTGGAACTAACCTAGATGCCCTTAAATAGATAAATGGATAAAGAAACTGTGGTATACATACACAATGGAATATTCTTCAGCATTAAAAGAGAATAAAATTCTGGCATTTGCAGGTAAATGGATGGAGCTGGAGAATATCATGCTAAGCTAAGTAAGCCAATCTCAAAAAACCAAATGCCAAATGTTCTAAGTGGATGTTGATCCATAATGGGGGAGGGCACACGAGAAGAATGGAGGAACTTTAGTAAAAAGGGAGGCAGTGGGGAAAGGGCCTGGGGGCAGTAAAATGGTGGAATGAGATGGACCTCATAGCCCTAGCTTCATGTATATCTGCATATATAATGTGATTCTACCTCATGTACAACCAGAGAAATGCAAAGCTGTGCTCTATCTGTGTACAATGAATCAAAATGCATTCTGCTGTCATGTATACCTGAGTAGAATAAATAAATCTAAAAAATAAAAATAAATAAAATTTAAAAATTAAATCCAAAATGAGCTCTCAACTAGGAGTCTAACTGTAAGTTTAGTAATAAAGAGTCCTCTATCCTAGGTAGGTTACTCTAAATTCTATACTTTTTAATCTGTAAATAAGAAGGTGATATGAATCCTTGTCTCAAATCAGGGTGTGTGGTAGTATGCTGGATATATGCAAATCCACTAGATCCATATAGTAAATCTTCCTGAAACATCACCTTTACTTGCTGGCAACTTGGAACATGGATAAAGCTGAAGGATACACAGGAAAATGTTAAGTGGGTATTTGGTGACACAAAGATGTTAAAACCAGTGACAGGTGTGCATATAATGATTCACTGGCTGATCATATGCAAATATGAACACACCCACCACTTCAATACTAAATAAAATTTGTGCAAAGTTTCAAACAATACGTACCTTGATGGAGTAGCTGTACTCGGTATAAAGGAGGCAGTGATGTTAAAAGGCATGTGTGCAAGCGCATAGCTAACAAGTATCTCAAACCACATTCATCTAAGGTGTCTCTTCCTGTAATGTAAGCAGAAAATATGTTAAGAAAAAAAGAATTCAACAGGTCACAAACTGATTTTTAAAAAGTTGTAAAATAAACATTAAGTCCTATATTAATAATTTAAACAAAATACTAAGATATTTTCATTGTGCTCCTTTGTGAACAATTTAATAATTTTATAAACAGCATATTTCCATAAAAAATATGTGAATACTAAATCTCCTAAATGAAAAATGATTCAGAAAAATACAGATAATAAAAGCACTTATATTTACTCATAATAAATGAAAGCAATGTGGAATATAAAAAAACATAATTGTAATGAGTTAGGTATAAGTCATAAAAATATTTCCTACATCAAGTCAGGTGAGATTTAAGGACAAGAATACATAACTATAGTGAAATTATTTGTTACATAATTAAATAGGTAATGTTTCCTAGGCTGTTTAGTTTGACTGAAATATGATATACTACTAAAGACTTGAAATTTGATTCTCTAGACTACTTAGTATTACACAGTTAAAATGAATTGATTCCACTGAGTCAAAAGTTGAACAAAGATATACAAGTATGTCAAATTTAATTGAAACTATGGCTACTTCTGAATAACAGCAATGCAAAGGTATTGACAGCACCTAGCCTAGTAACTAACACATAAGAAGTATTCAAAGAGTGTAGAATAAATATTTGCCAGAAGAAAACACATTTTTTTAAAATTACTAAAGTTTCAGTTCCAGCTCTGCTTCCCATTACCTATATTCGTTCATCCATTTATTCATTCAACAAATTTAGCATCTACTACATGTGAGGCACAGTTTAGGCACTAGGAATTCAACAGTATTAACTCTGAAAAAGACAGAGTTAATACTCTCATGGAGTTTACATATTAGTAGGATGAGACAATAAATAAACAAATAATACATGGAAATTAATGCTATGAGGGGAGTAAAGCAAGATTGAGATATAAGGACTACTAAGGTGAAAGGGTTCCATTTTATTTAGTGTGACCAGAAACAACTTTCCAAAAAGACAATTTCAGCAGAACTCTGAGGAGGTAACAGAATGAGCCATGCATACATGTGGAAGAGCACTCTATGCAAAACAAACAGTAAGTGCAAAGACTTCATGAAAGGAACATGCTTATGTGTTTGTGGGATAGCAAGGAGGGGAAACAGAGTGGAAATGAGCCCAGACCATGTGGGGCCTTGTAGATCTCTGTAATGATCTTAACTCTTACTCTAAAGTGACATGGGAAGCCACTGGTATATATTATGCAGAGGAGAGATTTAATGCAGCTTTGTTTCAAATGTGCTACTGTCCTTTGTGAAGTACAGACTGAGTTCACAAGAATGAAGCAGGAGACTGTCAGTAATCAGGCAGGAGGCAACAGTGACTGCACAGGTGATGAGAAATGACTGGATTCTTGATATAACAAATGACACCATTTGCCAATGGACTGAGTATGGGACATGAGAGAAAGCAGAGTTATTAACACCTATGTCTTCTCACCTGAACAAATGGAAGAATCCAATTACTTAGAATCCTCTTACTGAGATGTGCAATTCATTTAATCTCTGATTTTCAGTTTCTTGCCTGTGAAATGGAGACATTCATTCCTGCCTTATCTACCTCATGGATGTCTACTGTGACCAGGATAAGCTATTTTTTATATTCCTAGCCAACAATACAGTTTGTGTCGGAAAATTTAAACTATTTTCCATGGATTATGGCATGCCTAATTTCTTAATACCTCAGAGTGAAAACGAATACATATTAACAAAGGTTACAGGTTATTCTGGGAAGAATCTCGCCGCTCAATTACACATAATCTCATAATTTAAGAGGTTTTTTTATTTTATTTTTTGTGTTTTTCCTTCTAACTAACACAGTGAGAAAATAAGTCAGGGAAAATCCTCCAAAGTCTCCTGTTATTTTAACCTACTGAAGGGAAATGCTGGGGACACATGCAAAGGTGTAAATCTATATGAAGAGATACTTTCTAACTGGCTTTGAGGAGTAGTCATTTTTCAACAAATATGGAAATCTCATGAAATAGTTAAAAAAGAGTATCAGCTTGGAAGCAAAAATTTTTACATATGAACTCCATTTCTCCCACTTAATGTCTATGTGATCTTAGATAAGTCAAATTCCTAGGGATCAGTATCTTCATCTATAACATTAAACATAATTGTAGCTACCTACCTACTAGAAGATTATTATGGTAATTAAATGGGATAAAGTACACAGTGTCTGGCACACAGTAATTCCTCACTCCTCCACAATATTGAATGAATGAATGAATGAATGAATGACCAATAATTTTTTGTTTCCTTTGCTAACGTCATCATTTCAGTCAACACTATAACCTTCAACTAGCTGCACAGAAGAGAATAAAATCCAGTTTCAGAAGGCAGCTGCAAATTTTCTAGTTACAGAATGAATCAGGCAAGATAATTTTATATTAAATATCTAAAAACTTCTTAAGAGAACTTTTGCAGAAGATTATGTAACTACAAAAGTTATTTGTGTTTAGAAATGGGAAGATAAATTGAGCCAATGAGGTCCCCAGAAGACTCATGATTATAGCAAAATTAACAGTTGGGCCATTATCATCACTCATGGAAAAAAAAAAAACCCAAGATGAATTAGTCTTTAAGAAAACAGGAGACTCTATATCCAAAATTACACAAAGTTTTCGTTGTAAGAACGTGTGTGGAAATGCCTATAGATATCACAAATCCATGTTGTCATATGTGCAAGTGATAGCCTGACTCAGCTCTTTTATCTTTTTTCAACTAAGCATATTATATAGTAATAACTGTCTATTAGGGAGCGCTTTTCCCTGAAACTTTTGAAAAAAGACCTGAATTCAATATGCAAATCATTACAAATACAAACACTGTACTAATGATAACTTTATAAAATTTTCTTAAGACTATTTACCTGAGTAATTCTTATCTCTGTTTTCATCAAGTTCAGTACTGGTGGTAGCCACAGTATCAGCCAATGCTACAAGAAACATCTGCTCCAAACGGGTAAGGCCTGGTAGACTCGAGTGCATAAGATGACTTGAAAGTACCCTAGCATGCTCCTGGCCAAAGTAAGCTGGTCCATATTGAGAAAGGTTTATAACTTTTGATTTGCTTTCTCTCTTTTCTGGCTCTAAATCAATATCATCTGTTGTTATATCCTGGATTTGGAACAGCTCAGAATACTGATCCTCTGGTTGACTTTCAATATGATCTTCAAAGCTCTGTGGCAGTTTTGTACTTTCTTCTGAAATCCTGTAGGATGTATCCTGATCTGCAGCAAGCAATGCATATAGTGGTAGTGGTGGAATAGAGTCTATCTCAGTATAATCTCGAGTACCATCTTTCCCTATAGTGACTGTATCCTTTGCTGTACTGCCACTTACACTAATGGTTCGAGAAAGATGCCGCTTAGTTCCTTCTCCAGCATCAGCATCTCTAACTATTGCAACTTCACCTGCAATACATTTTACTAAATGAGAGAGAATGGCTTTAGCCCTTCGAACTTTACCTAAATCCATTAATTCTAATAGCTGAGTTGGATGATACTGTGGAAGAGTAGGGGAAAGTACATGCGCAGCCTCAAATAAGCCACCATCTTGAACTACAGTTGGTGAACAAAAAACATCATCAGCAATAGTTGTTCCTTCAACAATACTTTTTCTTGACAACATGTTAGATTTAAAGGCAGAATGATCTTGTACTGCTGTCTCTTCTGCATCAGGACTATCAGCCTCAGTGTCTCCAAATTTGACAGCATGCTTCCACTGGGCATATACATGCATTTCACAATCCATTCCCACCACCAATATCCCATCTCTTACCCAAGAAAGAGAAACAGGCAGTGAAGGTGTACCATCAACAGAAGACACCAAGTCTATAGATCTAAGAAGAACCCATCTCGACCTAACCCCTTGCTTGATACTACCACCTAGTGGTAAAGTAATGACAGCTACTCCATCCTTACTGTTGGTTTGTTCAGTTACAATTCCTGAAAGCCTCCCATACATGAAGATATTAGCGCCAACCCCCACCGTGAGAATGTGGGAGCCATCTTCTTTTGACACCCAGTCCAAATGTACTAAATGTTTGATATTTGGAATAAGATATCTATCCTTGCTTAAAAGTGCATCTGATTTGCTATACACAAACAGATTACTATCAACACTGACCCTTGAATCGAGTACACTCCCAACCTTAACCAAATCATCAAGATGAATTGTTTGTTCTAAAACCCATTCAGACCCTCCCGTAGATTCACATTCAAATATACAAACATGCATGGAAAACTCTTTAGAAACAAAACCATTGTGGTGGATAGGTTGCTTGTAAGCCACTGCAAGGCGACCTGTGTATGAACAACTAACAGCAACTGGTCTTCCCACAATGCTCACTGTACTGCTATTATCTTCTCCTTCATCATTCATTAGGGGCCATCTTCTCCAATGATAGGTTTCTTTCTCATTATTTGTATTATTTTGTGGGTTTGTTTCCATACAACATTTCCAGAAGCGTACTTTATTGTCAGAACAAGTTGTAACCACTAAATAAGGTGCAAGGCACACTGGATAAATTGAAGAGGAACTCAGATGACCTTAAAAAGAAAAGGCAGATAGTTATAATAATAGAACCACAAAATAAAATGCTAATAATCAAATTCTAAAATGTGATAAATTAAAAGCCACTAGGGGCTACTTCAGAGTAATTCTGCCATCCCCCACCTAACTAGTGTCCTACACTAAATGCCATTCATTAGCCAAGATATCTATAGGAGCCTTGAACAGACAATTGATAAAATAAAAATATGCAATAATAATCACAAAACTTGTTTTCAGGTAATTAGGTTTACATGAAGTAAACAATTAAAACAAAACTCAACACCAAAGAAACAAGTCAATCCTTAATCAATAAATGTATTATTTGCCATAATTTATGTATTATTTCACCAAAACATGCCTCACTGGGCTTTCACTCTCTATATTTTACCACTTTCATCATAAATGCCTAAGTGGTCATTGCAATTTGTCCATCAAATGTGTCAAACCTGCCCTCAAATAATCCAGACCCCAGATTCACCTCTACCATCAATTTTTTCAGACAGCTAAACAGATCGATGGACCTCTCTCTCTCTCTCTCATTTACCAGGTTTAATTCACTTCAAACACTGAACCAGAAATCTCATTTACTCCAGACTGTCAAAAACTAACACTACCCACCTACAGTCAACTACAAGATAAGCTGTAGTAATGATTAAGATTTGAGGTCAGGGGCTGGGATTGTGGCTCAGTGGTAGAGCACTTGCCTCACATGCGTGAGGCACTGGGTTCGATCCTCAGCATCACATAAAAATAAATAAAATAAAGATATTGTGTCCATCTACAACTAAAAAAAAAATTAAAAAAAAAAAAAAAAAGATTTGAAGTCAGAAGGCCAGGATTTCAATTCCAGTTTGTTAATAACTTCAGAAGAGTGAAAAAGACATTTAAACATCTGAGCCTGTTCCATCTAAATAACAGGTAAGAGTTATTATCTCCCTTGGAATGTTATTATCAATAAGGCATCTGAAAACATTTTATAAAGCCACTGCAAAATATAGATTAGTATCATGAGCTCCAATAAACTTATGAGAGTTTATAATCCCAAACTTCCAAATATTTTGAAAGATTAAAAACTCACCTAGATTTACACCCACCACAAAAGCCCATAACAAACTCTTCTCAAGGTTATTTTTTAGTTGTGAATGCAAACCTCTCTTATGAATAAGAAAATGCCCATACTCAATACCATTAATTGGGAGAGTGTTTAAGCTCCAATTTGGGTTCCCTAAAAACACTACTTTAGAACTCCTTGGTTAGAATTCTGTAAGTGGCAGATCATTTTAAATACATCTTCTAGTCCTGTCCTCCAAATTATCTTACCCACCTTGTTAAAGTCAGTATCATTTTAAGCCAAATTATAGCCTTTTATCCTACATTTCCCCCCAAAGTATTCATTAGCCCTCATCAAACATACTTAATAAAAGTGAGAAATGATGGTATGAAGTCTTAAATTTTAAAAAAAAGCTTCAGCAATTCATACAAGAATACATTGGTTCTTTGAAATTTTACTATCATAGTTTCTGAAATGTAGACAAAACACTTTAAATGAAAATATTTACACCATTTTCTCTCCAGTTGACATTTATTACAAGAAATTATTATTATCATTACTACTACTACTACTACTACTATTACTACTACTACTGGAGATTGAACCCAGGGGCACTTAACCTCTGAGCCACATCCACAGCCCTTTTTATTTTTTATTTTGAGACAGGGTCTTGCTAAGCGGTTTAGGGCCTCACTAAGTTACTGAAGCTGGCTTTGAACTTGCAATCCTTCTGCCTCAACCTGCCAAGCTGCAGGGATTAAAGGCGTGCACCACCACAATTGGCCTCAAGAAATTGTTTCTAATGAACATGTTTCTAAATAGTTGTATCACTGTTAGAAAACAAATCTTTAATTCAATGTCTACATAGCACATGCTTCAGAAGAGTTCATCTATTTTATTTATGCAAGAGTTCATCCATTTTATCACTCTGAGCTACAATTGCTCAGTCTTAAAGATACCTTACCTGCTGAAGGTGTTGCTCTTATCACTTCAACTGCTTCTGGGAGATCAAGAGGTTGGCTATATACCAGTCTAGAACTCAGAATAAGTTTACTAGCAGTTTGAAGATTGGCAATTGATGAAGAATGTGGCATGGGGCTCATGCTAGGAGAGGTTTCTGGAGATGAGTCTACATTCTTCTGTCCAGGGACTGAAAGTAGACTCTCAGAGGAAACAGCTTCTGAAGCTTTGGCTTTGAAAACAAATTATAAAATTATGAAATGTATTATCACTAAACACATGAGTTATAATAATATTTTATTATTATTTAAGAATTATGGCTTCTTAAAAGAACTTCTTAGGAAACAAGGCCAATTTTCAGTTTTTTGCTTAAAAATACATTTATTTTCAAACTACTTTACTCCTTAGCATCACCAATTCCTTTGCAGGAAAACTTTCAGTTGAGAGCTATAACACTGAAGAGCTAGAAAGAAACCTTTAGTTATGGGGTCCAGTGCTCAAAACCTTACAAACTTGAGACATTTGTTAACATACAAATTCTCAGGTCTAACGCCAAAGATACTGATTCCATTGATTTGGGATAGATCCCAATTATCTGTACTTCTAATAAGCAGACTAGCTGTTTCTGAAAAAGATGAATCATGAATCAAACTTTTAGAAAGAACAGTGTATTGCCTCAGATAAAGAAATTTAAACTTGGAGAGCTCATACAATCTAGCTAGTAGCAAAGATAACACACTGGAATGCCATCCTCTTAACTATCAAGTGCTCAAACAAGATAATAATTTCAAGAACAAATACAAAAAAAAAAGTTCCAAATAGATTATAGTATTAGTTAACTGTCATTGTAAGGTATAATCACTTTAATATTCTTCCAAAGAGCTTTCATATCAAGAGTGAAGTGTATATCTCTAAGCAAATTCAGTTATCTGTGCTTCTGTAATAGGTGAGGTATACTTCACATTGTTTATTGTGTGTCTCTTTCCCTCTTAGAGGCTGAATTAATCAAGGGTAGGGATAATCTCTCATTGCTTTGTACATCTCAAGGAGTACCAGGACACTTCAAGAGATAATCCCCTGTGCTTCTGTGAATGCTAAACATGTCAATCTATCTTATAATGGCTGGCCAATCAATAAAAATTATAAAAACATTTTTCATAAAATGGAATAAGGCTATAGGCATGCATCAATCACCAAAAGATAGGAGTCCTAGTCCTGGCTATATTACTAACTAGATGCATTTCCTTAGGCAAGGCACATCACCATCTCTAGCTATTTTCTCATCCACAAAATAAAATTGAACTACATCATTTCTCGTTCTATAAACTAGGCAATTGTATAATGTATATCTCATGCTAAGAAAGAAAATATGAGCAGGAAAAAAGCAAAGACCTCAGAGCTGGCAAGTCCTGATTTTGAAATGAAACTCAGTTCTACAACTGAGTATATATAAATGGAACTTCATTAAGCCACTTACCCTTACTCTTTAGTAAATGGAGATAATATCTATCTCACATATGCAAAGGACCAATCTCAATGGCATCCAAAAAGTACTCAACATATTTCCTTCCCCAACTAAATGTAAGCCAATCATTTCATTCCGTCACAGTATAAACACCACACTGGTAAATTCAAGTGTTAGCCATGAATGGAAGTATACATTATGTTAAACCTTCAGTGAATGTCAAAATCAAAAGATAGGTGTTTCCTGTCAGAGTTGAAGAGAATATATTTGTTTACCTCTACTATAATCTCATTGCCTATGACCCTGTACAAACAGGGTAGGCAAGCATCTCTAACACTAGTGCTGGCTTTAGGACAACAAAAATGGTATGCTCCCCTCACACACTGGGGACAGAAGGTATCACGTAGTTTTTATCCCAAGAATCTGTAACTACTTCTAAAAATCTCTTCAAAGGTATCCTCGGCTCTGTGCTCAATTCTAGAAAACACCACATTCTCTGGTGAGTTAAAAATCTCTTCCTGACCAACTGGTTTTATATCCTTTAGTCTTGCATCTCTGTGAAACAACATACAATGCCAAAAATTTACTTGAAAGGCTTTGAAAGATTTTTTTAAAATTTCTGATGCCTCAAGGTGAGACCCAACTAGGCACATGTCAAAGTTCTATTGAATCATTTGGCTCTTCTAATGATAATTCATGGCCCTGTTAGTTATGTGATAATGTGCAATATAAAAGGAATCAAAAAAATACTTACCATTGGTTCACTATATTAACTGCTTAATGTGTGAATACTGGTTAAATTACATAATTAACAGAAACAATACAATCTGTTTACAATTCTTAAATATTTTTAGTTATCTAGTTTAAAGCAGATTCAGTTTGAAAAAGAAATAAAGAATGTCTCAGATAATGTATATGTCAACTGTCATGATTTGAACATTATACATTATTATCCATGTATTGAAATGTCATACCTTGTTCCATAAACATGTCTAACTACCATGTGTCAATTAAAAATAAAAATATATTTTTAAATAATAATGAATAATAATAAATAAATCTTAGTATCTTACATAAAATAAAGTAGATTCAGTTGATATAGCTATCCATGTAGTTCTTTAACAATTATCTCTCAGAAAGTAAAACTGTTATTTTTTTAAACAAAGAATCTGTGCTGGGAGTATAGCTCAGTGGTAGAGCATTTGCCCAGCATATATAAGGCCCTAAGTTCAATTCCCAGCACTGAAAAATAAGAACAAGAAAAGAAAAGGTCTATGATCAAGCCAACTACAGTGGTATATGCCTATAATTCCAGCAACTCAGGAGGCTGAGATGGGAAGATCGTAAGTTCAAGTTCAATCTCAGCCTCAGCAACTTAGCAAGAACCTGTCTTTCAAAATAAAAAAATAAAAAGGGCTAGGGATGTACATTATTGGTAATGTTCCCCTTGGTTCAATCCCCAGTATCAAAAAACAAAAACAACAAAAGAGAAAAGGTCTATGACCAATTTCTCTGCCTCACACTACAGATTTCAAAATTTATTAAGAGATTAATTTGAATGGGTATAGCAAAAATATAGCTGAAATAATTTATTATTCACACTGAAGCATTTCCTAATATCCTCCAAAACCATTCTCCTTATAAGCTCCAGGTGCTCTATCATATTTTACCAATATGTAAATAAAGTGAAATAAAGATGCTAATGCTAATATACACTTTATCAGATGGCAATGTGCATTATCAACAAAAGTACAATATTAATTCTGCAGACATCTAGAAACAGAATCATAGTAGACAATAAAGATTAATTGAAAAAAATATTTTTTCAACATGTAATATGCCTATAATTGATTTGATTTTAGGATTTCCCTATTTCATAACCTTGAATTAAAAGTTTAGCAAGTGTGCGTGTGTGTGTGTGTTTGGGAAAAGGGGGGGACTGGAATTGAATCCAGGGGCCTTTTACCACCTAGCTACAAAGTCCTTTTTTATTCTTGATACAAGGTTTTGCTAAGTTGCTAAAGTTCTTGCTAAGTTGCTAGGGCTGGCCTTGAACTTGAGATCCTTCTACCTCAGTCTCTCAAGTCACTGGGATTACAGGCACGCACCACTACACCCAGCAACCATATTCTATAAAGTGAATTTATTTCACATCATCTCTGTATAAACTGTAATATCACTACTTACCTAAACATGCTTGTACAGATTTAAGATGAAGATGCCACATATGGAGAATAGAGTAATTATTGTTGTCCTTTTCAATTACTACTAGAAAGAACTTTTCTGAAAATGGTGGTGGACGATATCCTATTATTCAAAGGGAAAAAATAATTAAATTAATATGTTTCAAAGGGTTAAAAAAACATTTTTTAAACGCTAAAAAACATCACACGCATGGAAGTTGGGAAGAAAAGGGAATGCTACAGTTTGAATATGGTCTGTCCTCTTCCCCAAACTCATGTTGAATTTTGATTCCCATTTTGAGGTATTAGGAAGGCAGAAATTTAATTTGAGTATGGTGTTTAGAGGTGGGCTTTGGGAGATAGTTAGGATTAGATATGGTCCTCAGAGTTGAGCCTCCATGATTGAATACTGTGACTTTTTAAAAAGAGGGAGAAAAATCAGGACACACACATATATACACTCCTTATCACTCCCCAAATGATGTCCTGAACTACCTAGGAATTCTTCTAGCAAGGAGGCCTTCATCAGATACAGCCTCTAAACCTTGGACCAGAACTGTGAGTCAAAATAAATCTCTCTTTATTTAAAAAATAATAATTTACCAGGTTTGTGGTATTGTGCTATTGGGCAACAGAAAAAAGGATAATACAAGGAAGAATACATTTTTAGAATTTTTATACAATTTTTGTGCTGTTAGGTAGCTATCAAAGATTAATGAGGCTATGTCAAAAGTATACAAAAGGAAATCCAAGAAGGGACAAGGGAACATCAAAGAATAAAAATGAATACAATTTATTAAAACATATTGATTATACTTAAAAAAAGAATTCACCAAAATACCAAAAGAGAGAGAACACGTAAAGCAAGAAAGAAAAGGAAAGAACAGAAAAGAAAGGAGAGAAACCAAACACACAAGAGCACAAGCTAGCCTCAAACAAAGCCCCCTTAAGTAACTGGGGTACTTATTCCTTATTTGGAAAATCTGCAATTAAAAGGAAAGAATGAAATAACATTTATCCTGCCTTTTCTTTCTGAAAATAGAATTTTTTTAATGAAAAGTTATCGGGGGAGGGGAAGCAATGAAGATACAGAAAAACTTTGTAGAAATTTCATATATTTTTTATGAAAAGATATGTAAGCATAATTTTTCGCATTGACAATTATATTCTTCACAAATGAAAATTAGATCTACACAAATAATAAAAACTTTGTTAAATTAAAAACTCATAATGACAACTCACTGGAAATGAACTTTGTTAGAGCTCAAAGTGTGGTTTCTAAAAGGAACAGTACGAAGAATAACTACATTCTTACAAAGGGTATCTACAAGATAAGCCTGAGATATCTTCTATCTGAAAGAATGTAAGTTTTCAGAATAATGAAGATGTGTCATAAGGACTCAGAACAAATCTGAAGATAGTAGGCAATGAGCATTTAAAAGAAAAATAACCACGGGGCTAGGGTTGTGGCTCAGTGGTAGAGTGCTCGCCTCGCATATGTGAAGCACTGGGTTCGATCCACACATAAATAAATAAAGATATTGTGTCCATTTACAACTAAAAAATATTTTAAAAAAAAGAATAATAACTGCAAACTAATTGAAATGTGCTAAGCACATTAAAATCCATAAGTTATGTAAATACTTCTCCATATGTATATTATCATTCAATAAGGAGTTTTTTAAAAGTAGATTAATAATGATATTCAAAACACAAAGAAAACCAAACAATAAATTCATCATTACACTAGGGCTAACTAGAGCACAAACTCCTTATTCTAAAATTGTCAAAGGGAAGGAACTAAGCATGTTTTTTCCTCTAAAATAGCTATGTTTTCCAGAATAATTAAATAGCGCTGGTTGATAAGGGAATGCTTTTCTTTACAGATGTTTGCCAAATAATAAGTAAACAAAAACTGATAAAAATAGAAAAATCATAATTTTTCGATCCCTAATGAAATAACTGATTTTACATAAATGATATTCAATGGCAGAAACCAAGTTGGAGCCACCATCTGAATTTCCTCGAATCTTAGCATCACAGAGCACACTTACATTACGCTTTCTGGTATAATACACATGAAATATACAACATCACCTAGGAAATGGAACCTACATCTAATCAAGTCTCCAAAGTTAACCTTCACTTTATAGGAAATACAAGAAAAAATGTTTAAATGACATCACAAGTAGTCAAAGAAGTTCCTAATAAAGAATATGCTCTAAAATGTTGGTGGCATAACCAGGGTAAATAGTAGGAGAATTATTTCAGATTAAGAGTCCTGACAGGTGATGAAACACAGTGTAGGCCTGGTTTGGATCTGGATTCAAACAAAACAAATTAAAAACACACAAACATGGTGCTGGGATAACTGGTTATCCATATGTAGAAGAATAAAATTAGACCCTTATTTTTTACCCTGCACAAAAATTAACCCAAAATGGATCAAAGACCACAAACATAGACCAGAAAATATGCAACTCCTAGAAGAAAACAGGGTCAACACTTCAGCTTCTAGGCACAGGTAATGATTTGTCAATAGGACCCTAAAACTCAGGAAATCATCCCAAGAGTTCATAAATGGCATTTTGGGAGGCTGAGACAGGAGAATCATGAGTTCAAAGCCAGCCTCAGCAATGGAGAGGCACTAAGCAACTCAGTGAGGCCCTGTCTCTAAATAAAACACAAAATAGGGCTGGGGGTGTGGCTCAGTGGTCGAGTATCCCTGAGTTCAATCCCTGGTACCAAAAAAAAAGGGGGGGGGGTCATAACTGGGATGGCATCAAATTAAAAAGCTTCTGCACAGCAAAGCAATTAAGAACGTAAAGAGAGAATTCAGAGAGTGGGAGAGAAATCTTTGATAGCTACTCTTTTGACAGAGAATTAATATCTAGAATGTATAAAGAGCTCAAAAAACTTTATACCAAAAAATTAAATAACTCAAAAAATGGACAAATGAACTAAACACACACTTCTCAAAAGAAAAAGTACAAATTGCCAATAAATACATTAAAGATGTTCAACATCATTAGCAATTAGGGAAACTCAAACCAAAACTACACAGAGATTTCATCTCACACCAGTCAGAATGGTAGTCATCGAGAATACAGATAACAATAAATGCTGGCGAGGATGTGGGAAAAAAGGAACACTTTTACACTGCTGGTGGGATTGTAAATTATTACAACTATGGAAATCAGTATGGAGGCTTTTCAAAAAGACTGGGCATGAAACCACCATATGACTCAGCTATACCACCTCTCAGTATTTACCCTGATGAATTAGTCATCTTACTGTAGTGATGCATACATAACTATGTTTATAGCAGCACAATTCATAATAATCAAACTATGGAACCAGCCTAAGTGTCCATAAATGGAATGATGAACAAAGAAAATGTGGTATATATACACAATAGAATTTTATTCAGCCATAAAGAAAAAATAAAATTATGGCATTTGCAGGAAAATGGATAGAATTAGAAACAATCTTGTTATGCAAGTAAGTCAAACTCAGAAGGCCAAGGGTCATATGTTTTCTCTCATATAAGGAAGCTAGAGAAGAAAAAGGAAAATAAAGATGTGGGTGGATCTCCTAAAATTCAAAGGTGGATCAGCAGAGGAAAGAGACCAAGAGCAGGAAGGGGGGTTGACATTGGCCAAATTATATTGCTCTATTGTGTGCATATACGAATATGTAACTACAAATCCCATCAACATGTACAATTATAATGCACCAATAAAAACTGTGGGAAAAATAAGGAAAAAAGACCATATAAGCAACAAAATAAAACAACAAAAGCCAACATTTTGAGACAATTCAATGAAGAAAATACAAGCTAGCTACTATATGATTCTGAGAATTTTTTATTAACTTGGTAATAGCTAAATGGAAGCAAGTCATTTTTAGAAATGCATATGAAAGTACATAGGAGTAAAATACCATGATGGCTGAATTTGCTCTGAAGTATATCAGGAGAAATGGAAAATAAAATATAATGGATAATGCAAGTATAATAAAATCTTAAAAATATCCAATTGATGTTATGGGTACATGGAGGTTGGACTCAAAATACCTTTATCTATACCTTTAATTTTTCTTAATTAAATGAGTAATTAATTTTTAATTAAAACTTAGAAAGTACAAATAAGGAAGCAGGTAGGGAAAAGGAAAAAGAAAGATATACATATTAAGTCCTTTAAGAAAACAGATATATATTACTCATCAATAAAAGAGAATAAAATTATGGCATTTGCAGGTAAACGAATGGAATTGGAGAACATCATGCTAAGTGAAGTAAGCCAATCTCAAAAAACCAAAGGCATAATGTTCTCTCTGATTAGTGGATGCTGATACATAAGGGGGGGGTAGGGGTGGGGAACATGGGAGAAATGGAGGAACTTTGGATGGGACAGGGAAAAGGTGGGGGAGAGGAGGGGAATAGGAGTAGCAAAAACAGTGGAATGAGATGGACATCACTACCCTAGGTGCATGTATGAACACACAAATGATGTGACTCTATCTTTTTTGCAACCAGAGAGATGGAAAATTGAGTTCTATATATATACTATGACTCGAATGCATTTAAAAAAATAAATTAAAAAAATTGATGATTAAAAAAAAAGAAAACAGATACAAAACTTGGAAGAAAACCACAGAAAA
This sequence comes from Geosciurus inauris, assembly GCA_004024805.1. Lineage (NCBI taxonomy): Eukaryota > Metazoa > Chordata > Mammalia > Rodentia > Sciuridae > Geosciurus > Geosciurus inauris. Next base: position 105,274 of record PVHX01004576.1, on the reverse strand, counting down.
ATTTCACACAAAACTAAAGGAAAACCAAGAAAGCAATGAAAAAATCTTTTGGCCTGATTTAGGAAAGACATAAGAAATAAAAGGGAAATTTTTTAAATCCTAAATTCAAGTCTGTTGATTTACAATATTATACCGAAAATACTAACTTTATTTAAGCATTGTTTTCTAGCAGTTGGCATGTATTTACTTTTTAGAAATAGCATGATGAATGGCAGTTAGGCTTATTGGAAAAGATATTTAAACACTGAACCCAGATAAAGACAAAATACACAAAAAAGCAAATTTTAAATCTATAAAGCAATGCTGTTGTGGTATAGTGATAATACAATAAAACTGAGCATGACAATAACTTATAAATAAGAAGAATTCTGATTTATAAAAAAAGATGCATAAAAGAAAAATTCTAGTCTGAAGGGTAAAAAGATATTTGAGCTCAGCTTCATAGAAGACAGGAACTCATTCAAACTTTCCACTATAGCAAAGAAAATTATCTGCAAAAATTCAGTAGAGGGGAGAGGTGGGGGGAGGGAAAGGGGAATGGGTACAGTAAAGATGGTTGATTGAGATAATCATCACTACCCTTGGTGCATGTATGAAGACACAAATGGTGTGACTTTATCTGGTTTGCAACAAGAGAAATGGAAAAATTGAGCTCTATATATGTACTATGACTTGAAATGCAACTAAATAAACTAATTTTAAAAAATTCAGAAGAAACAGTTTTCTTAGATGTCTACACATAATTCTGTGGTCAAGAACATACTAAGAAAATTAAATATGTCCATCTAGACACTCACAGACTACAACCAAATGAGATAAAGTATATGGAAATCCTTTGTAAATTGAAAAAGTATGTTCATCAAAGAAAATTAATTCTTAAAATAGGACATGTCTTTTCATTCAAAAAGAACATGACAGTTTTATAACTACAAAATTAAAATAAATATTTTGCTGGGCATAGTGGCACATGCCTGTAATCCCAGAAGCTCAGGAGGCTGAGGCAAGAGGATCGTGAGTTCAAAGTCAGCTTCAGCAAAAGCGAGGCACTAAGCAACTCAATGAGACCCTGTCTCTAAATAAAATACAAAATAGGGCTGGGGATGTGGCTCAGTGGTCAAGTGCCCCGAGTTCAATCCCCAGTTTGAACTCTAAATAAATGATGAACGAATAAATGAATTAATTAATAACTAAATAAATGAAATATTTTAAGTTGAAACTAAATATAATGCTGTTTTTGAAAGTTTTTATGGAGAAAATGACTTTCTTTCACAAGGGGAAAACTGAGATGGGACCTTAATTCACAATGTCCATGAAGTTTCTAGTATAACACACAACATAATGTCTTACTTCATTTATTATTATCCTTTGGCAATTTACTGGGAACATTCTGAAACCTCTATCAAAATTAACTGGTTTACTTATGATACCACAGGGAATTTACTACCAATCAAAACAACTAATTACAGAGTTGAACAAAGTCACTTTTTTAAATAAATTGAGTTTCATAAATACCATTTCTTGGCAAAAGTCTATGACACCAATGAACTGTCTTTCTAAATGTAATGTTCACCCACATTCTACCTTCATCCACAAACAAGCAATTTTAACAGAACAGACATATTTGCCAAAAGTTATAAAAGTGATAACTTTGGAAGATCCATACTCAATAAAGCTTGGAGGATTTTTGTTTGTTTGTTTCAAGATTAAAGTCAGTATACTCAGATTCATCTTAAAAAGTATCCTGTGGGGGTTGGGAGTATAAATTAGTTATACAGTGGTTGCCTAGCATGCCTGAAGCCCTGGTTTCAATCTCAGCAAAACAAACACACACACACACACACACACACAGTACCTTGTGATGGTTGAAAAAATATTTCTGATTCCTTTTTCTCTATATCTTCCTTATGTGGTTTATATCCTATAATGAAGTCTTCTTGAAATACATGAAGCAACTGTGTATTTGAGCCACACTACAAATATGAAAGAAAAAAAGTTTTCATCTTTGAAATTCCCTATCTCCCACCCATCACTTCCCCAATACAAATACAGAAGAAATAAATCTCTCTAGTAATTTCTATTCTTAATCTACTGACTAAGGAGCAAAAAAGCAACAGAAATTATTAAAATTATGCTGGTCAGAGAAAAATTACATTCAAAGATGTCATAGTCAATAGCAGAACAGAAGAGCTCTGGTAAAAATAGATCAACAAATTTGTTTCTCAAAAACAAAAACAAAAATGACTGTAGTGAAGTAATCTGCACCCCTTTCAACCCAAAAGCAACAGTCTCAGGCTATGCTAACTACATAAGGCTTACTAGACTAGTATAGAACTAGTAGTTTTTCCAGTTCCACCTGAGAAAAACACACACACACACACACACCAAAAAAAACAAGCAAAAACCTCAGAAAGGTCCTCAAAATACCCCTTCAACCTCTCTTGTGGGAATGATGCAGGATCATATTAAAAGCCAGTAAGATGATACACCTTTAGAGAAACATATTTACTGTAAGCAAGGAGGACTGTTAGCTGCTATGCTACATGATCATGTTTGGGGACCACATGGTGAAAGATAATCATAAAGGGCTGCTTAGTCTCTTAGTTTACAAAGGTGAACAGAAATTCAAAGAAAAGGCTAGATTCCAAAAAGCTTATTGTGAAAGTGTGTCAAGACAATTAGATGGCTGCCCCACAGATTTTACAGAAAGGGAAGCAGCTATGATTGTGTTGGCACTGGATGAAATAGGCTATAATTTTAGAGAATAAAGGAAAATCAGCCTTCTTACATAGAAGGAAATAAAAGACTATAATATTAGGTTATACCACAAAGTTTTTATGAAAGTTAAAGGGTGTTTTTATGTCTCTCCAGGCAGAACATAAAAAAATCTCTTTGCATTCAAAATATCGAAGGACACTTCCTCAAGTAAAAAAGAACAAATGAGGGGCTGGGGTTGTGGCTCAGTGGTAGAGCGCTTGCCTGGCATGTGTGAGGCACTGAATTAGATTCTCAGCACCACATATAAATTAATAAATAAAATAAAGGGCCATCAACAATTTAAAAATATTTTTAAAAAAAGAACAAATGAAAGAAAAGGGAAAGGTGGTGTTTTCATGGATACAGAAATCATAGAACATAGTGGGAACAAATGCAGAATGAATTTTAAACTTTGTCATATATAAGTCTAAGCCATTTTATCAGTACTTGCAGTTTACCACTCTTGTGTTAAGGTAGCCCAAGCTGACAGGAAATAAATTGGGAGTAAGTATGAAGTAAAAAGAATAGTAGGTCTGGGGTGGGGGTGGGAAGCAGGGGAGAAATGAAAGAACTCTGGATAGGGCAAAGGGCAGGGAGGGGAAGGGAGGGGGCATAGAGGTAGAAAAGATGGTGGAATGAGATGGACATCACTAGGTACATGTATGAAGACACAAATGGTGTGACTCTACCTTGTTTACAACCAGAGAAATGAAAAATTGTGCTCCATATGTGTACTGTGAGTTGAAATGCATTCTGCTGTTTTTAAAAAATATTTTTTTTTATAAAAGAGGTTTTTCAATTAAAAAAAAAGAACATTAGGTCAGATCCATGGTAAAGACTTCAGAGGGACCAAAGTGGAGAATGACCTCAACATCCAGTTCATTAAAAATTAAGATATCTATGGGAAAGAAACAACAGCCTTCTTGCAGATCCCTACGGAGTAAAAGTTGAATTTAAAGCAAAAGCATAGAGCTTGGGGATAAAAAAACTGTGAAGGATTTCCTAGGTGCCATTAGTAATTTATTTGAGTCTGGCAGCCCCAATTCTGTTACCAAGAGCTGTGGTGGTAATTTCTCTACATTAGTGGTAATGATTACATTTGCCCCAACAGAACGTGCAAAGCTCCATGGAAAAATTATGACATAATTCAATATTTGTTTTTAAATATAGTTGGCTCTTTCTTCATTTCCTTGTTTGAAAGATTTGGTAACTTCCTCGCCAAAGTAATCTTTCCTTTTATACTTAAATGATTATAGTAGTTCTATACCTTAGTCCATAAACATGATCCTGGAGAAACAAATATCCTCAGAGCTAAATGGTTTTCACAAATTCCTTGCAGGGGGAAGGATTCTCCTTTCCTAGGTAGTAGCTGGGGAAGAATGCTGCCTACAGAGGAATGTGATAAACTTTGATCCCACTTTCATCTGCATTTCAATGATCCTTGTAAAAATACCTAGCCAGAAGCCTAAAAAAGCAAGCACTATACAGCTGAGGTCATCCTCTGAGTTGAAATGGGTAATAACATAAAAGGAGAACCTACAACCTGAACCTCTGTGCAGTTGCACTATATTTTCCCTCAGCATTTCAAGATCAGGATCATAGTTTCCCCTGACTGAATCAACTTTCCTTTAAACAGGAGAAAAGGATCAAAATATAATTCAACTGGAAAATAAAAATTTCTATATCATTAGTAGCGTTTCACTATGTTATATCAATAAAAGTTGACTATATTTAGTATCAAATGGTAATTATTCTGAGACTGAAATATATACATCTGAAACACTCTGGAATAAATGCCTAATAATATCACCAATTCACAAGCATGTTTTTACTTGGTCAGTTATTGCATCAAGTTCAATAATGCAGCCAGGTCGAGCAGTAGACTGTTGGCTCACAATATTAAACACTTCTCCAATAAGTTTCTGTAAATAAAAACATACAAATGTTACTAATCAATAAATTTATGAATCTACTGTCAATATGATACAGTATCTTGAGCATTAAATATTCACTGATTGACAATGGCAACAAATACATTCAAAGAAATGCTTCAACTTTCTATATTCAATTTCACTCTTAAAGTTAAATCAAAAAGTTAGAAAAACTGACAGTTTACATAAATATTACATAACTTCAAGGCATAGTTTTAACATGTCTTCTTTATGTTTGCAAGCTTAAAGCTCAAAACAGATGTGACTAAGGATCTAGCCCAAAGCCTCAGTGTGTGGTATGCAGATACGAAACAACACTTAAAAGCACAGGTCAAAGGTAAGGATGACTGAGAAGAACTGGGACTCTGCCTCTTGGAATGAGGATGTCTGAATTAACACATAAAGCCTAACTTTGGATCCACAAAATTCCCAAACTTTCTGCTGAAACAAAGCAGTCTTCCGTCTACCATCTTCCAAGAAGCTTTCTCTTGAGTAAAAAATTTTCCATAACTTCACCTGAGACATCCACCTCAAAAAAAAAATGCCCATTCTCCTCAGAATCCATCTCTACTACCTTTCACTGCCTCCAGGTCATGAACTTACATCCCAACTTAGCCTAAAGTCAGATCTAAGAGAAAACAATATCTATGCAGGAGTTGTAGGATCTTTGCAATTTTTATCAGTAGGATTCCAGAGAACATGTATGGGAATATAAGTGGTTGGGTAGGGCTGAATTTGTTAATATGAATGCATTCACCCAAGATTGAGGATTTAAAGTACTAGCTTAAATACCTACAAGTGGTGTTGACAGTGTGCTGGGTTTATTCACTGAAATTTTAACTATAGCCTACAATTTTTGAAGCTAAATTATAATAATTTCTTTAGCACACAAAATTTTGCGATTCAAAATGTGGCCAATGAGCCAACAGCAACAGGAATGTTTTATAAATGCTCTGTCAGGCCTCAAAGTAATATATCCACATTTTAACAAGATCTCCAAATTCTTGTGCATACAAAATAAGTATTGTGGTATATCAGTGATTCTTAACCTTGGCCTATCCACACTGATTCACACTGACTCACTTAGCTTTATCAATAGTTGATACTTAGGCCCCACTCACAGAGATTGATTTATTGACCTAGGGTGTAATCTGATCATCAGAAGTTTCCAAGTATTTCCAAGCAGCCAAGACTGAGATTCCCTCCGAGGAACAGACACATATTCAGCTAAGGATTTACTTTCCCTGCTCACAACTCTCTGCCAGTACTATATAACCAGTGGACTTACCAAAAACCTTATTCAGCCTACAGAATCCCACTCAACTTCACCTTCTAGTAAGAAACTCATCTTATAGTGGAGGATAATACCAGAATCAGGGTTATAAAAGTAATGTATTTACCTTGGGCACAAAATTTTAGAGAAAACCAAAAAACTTATACAATATTTTAATGCGATTTTTAAATCAAAATTAAAGCAAAAATCCATAATGAATAAAATATTAAAAAATTTAAATATAGCTTCTAATAGTGTCTCCAGTCTGAGGCAAAAGGAAAACTGTACAGACATGTTTCTATGCAAAAAAAAAGTTGAGCATGGTGGTACATGCCTGTAATCCCAGCAACTGGGAAGGCTGAGGCAAGAAGATGGCAAATTCATGGTCAGCCTCAGCAACTTAGCAAAACTCTGTCTCTAAATTTAATTTAAAAAAATTTTTTAAGTGGGGTAGGCATGCACTCAATGATAAGAGTACTCCTGGATTCAATCCCTAGTACCACATACAGGTACAACACACAAAATAGGTAGAGCAGGGCAGATCAAATAACCAAGGTGCTAGCAGAAGTTTGAGGGAATTTGAAATTTGGTGATAGAAGGAAGCTATGATTACAGAACTTAGGCTTTGTGTCCATCTATGGAAGTACTAACTATATTAAGTGTTCCTTCATGATGTATTTTTTTGCCATTTTCCCCTACAGTGACAAGTTCTGATGGTAATAACTATAATTCAGGCTCCAAGTGAGATTATAACAAAATTGGCATCTTTATACAATGATACAATGCCTAATGAGAATTTGTATTTCCCCTATTTTGGAGAGAGAAGTTTCTCCATCTAAGTAAAAACCAGAAATAGATGCTAAAAGAATAGATTTTGCTGGCTATGCTTTCTTTATCTGCATCCAATCCTTGATCTATTTTCCAACATCTCTGCCTTGCTTTGGGTTCCAGGAGGTTGACCTTTGAATCATATCACCCAGCTCCTATGCCTTCTTCTGCTTCAGGTAAATTCAATCAGTGGGAGCCACTGGCCAGAGATTAGAGAGAAAAAGAAAGAAAGGTAGAAGTATATATTCTCCCTACTCTCCACACATCCAGTAGTGGTCATGATCACCTTTCCCAGCAAGGTCCTCATTTTCCACAGCTTTGGCACTCTCTAGGTTTTGGTACATTCCTACTTCCCTGTTATCCCTTCAGGTATAAAGACATATTATTTATCTTATTGTTGCTGCAACAAATTGTCACAAATTTATTGGTTTAAAAAATTAATGAATTATTTTACAATTCTGGTAATCAGAAGTCTAAAGCTGATTTTGGTGGACTAGCATCATGGTATCAGCAGGGCTACAAGCCTTCTGGAGTCTCTAGGGAAGAGTCTATTTCCTTGACTTTTTGAGCTTCTAGAGGCTATCCACATTCCTTGGCTCATGGCTCCCTTCCTCCACCTTCAAAGCTAGCAATGCCAGTCCTCTGTTCATTCTTCTTTTGTTAATCTCTCTCTGACCATAGCCAGACAAGTTTCTCCACTTGTAAGGATTCATGTGATTAGATGAGCCCACTCAAATAATACAGGATAATCTCTATATTTTAGAATTTTTACTCATATCTGCAAATTGTCTCCTGCCATTTGAAGTAATATATTCACAGGTTCTGGGCATGAGCATGTGAACGTCTTTGGGGAGCCTTTATTCTACCTACCACTGGGTAATTCACCCTGTTACTAGATTCTGAGTGCTTTACTAGCCCTTCTAGAGAAGTTAATCATATGCACATCTCTATAAGGAGTTCTTACACTTAACTCCCCTCAGTTATATCTTTATGAATGTGTCATCTATTTCTCACTTAGACCCGGAGAGATCCAGAGACTAAGTCAAGGTAGTATTGCTTGTCTCTCACTAAGAAAGTACAACCTTTAACCATGTGTTCTTCCTCACAAAACACAAAAGGTCTTCGCGCTGTCTCTTCTAGTACTACAGCTGTTCAATTTAAATGCTATATTCCCAAAGAGAACAAAAGCAAGCAGTTCAAAAAAGAAATATAGGAGGTTGGGGGGATAGCTCAGTGGTAGAGCACTTGCCTAGCATGTATGAGGCACTGGCTTCGATCAACGGCACTACATAAAAATAAATTAATAAAATAAAGGTATTGTGTCCCATCTACAACTAAAAACAAATTTTTAAAGAAAGAAAAAGGCCTGGCTATATAGCTTAGGGGTATAGAACTTACTAAGCATGTGGAGGCCATGAGTGCAATCCCCAGTACCACAAACATACATACCAACATACATAAAAATATCCTAAAGAATATATAAAAGAATAGTCAATTTCTTCAGCAATCAAAAGTATACAAATCAAAACACCTAGATATCTTTTCCAAATAGTGAAGATTTTAATAGAAGAAAGAAAAAGAGGACAGAGAAAAGCCATGTTAACAGAGTCCACTAATGAAGTACAAATCAGATTGCTAGCTTCCATCGCCTTCAACAGATAATAAAACTCTTCAATATGATGTTCTTTAATTTATTCATTTACTCAACAATAGTTATTGAGTGCTTCTCAGGTATCAGACACTGAGAATATAGCACTACCCTTATCTTAACATTCAAATGAAGAAAGACAAATAAATAAATTGCTCATCAGATGGTGCAACAGGAAAAAACAAAGTAGAAAAGTAAACAAGGAGCAGTGGAATGAGGTGGCCAGGGAAGGCCTCACTTGACTAATGACCACAAGATAAAAACACAAACCATGTAGATATCTGGGGATAGAACCCAGAGAGAATAATGAAGTATGAAGATAAAGTTAGGAGGTTGTTGGCACATTCCAGGACCAGCCAGGAAGTTAGTATGGAAGAAGCTAAAATAACCAACAGGAAAAGTAGTAAAAATACAGAATCAAGAAACAAGAGGAGGGCTGGGGTTGTGGCTCAGTTGTACAGCACTTGCCCAGCACATGTGAGGCACTGGGTTTGATCCTCGGCACCATATAAAAATAAAATAAAGGTATTGTGTCCATCTACAACTTAAAAAGTATTAAAAAAAAAAAAAGAAAGAAAGAAAGAAGAGGAAGGACAACGTGAAGGAAAGTAAAGCATAAAGGGCCTTACGGATCACTGTACAGACTTTGGTTTAAAAGAGTGATATTATCTGAATTATATCTTAAAAGCATCATTCTAACTCCTATATTGAGAACAGACTGCAAGAAAGAGGAGCAGAATCATAAAGAGAGAAATATAATTTTTTTCACAATCTAGCCTCTACCTTCCTATCCAGTTTCAGCTATTTCCAACAGCCATTTATATTCTAAACCATTCCTGAATAAACTACAGTTGTATGCTGCTTAATGATAGGGAACCTTTCTGAGAAATGCATCAGTTGTGTGAACCTCACAGCGTATGCTTACATGAACCTAGATGGTGTAGGTCAATCACTAGACATGGCACCTTGATGCAATCAAAAGATGTGTGAGGTTGCTACAGTGTAACACAGCATAGTTTTACAGTAAACTTGGTATATTTTCATAAATAAGAGCATAGTCTAAAGTAACCATAAAACACATAGTACAGTAAATACATAAATCAATAAAGTATGAAGACAAAGTTAGGAGATTGTTGGGCACAGTCATTTGTTATCATTAGCAAGTGTTATGTAAATAATTGATGTTACACTTTTATACAACTAGCTATGCTGTACGTTTGTTTATACCAGCATCACCACAGATGCATGAGTAATGTGTTGCTATATGAAGTTACTATAGTCATGAATGACATCATTCAGCAATAGGAATTTTCCAGCTCCAGTATCATCTTTTGGGATCACTGTGGTATATGCAGTCCATCACTGACCAAAACACTATCATGCATTCTTATACCTCTGTGCATTTTTAATTGCTATTATCCCAACCTGGAATATTCTTTTCCTCCTTCGCCTTCAATTCATACTCATTCAATAAATCTCATGTCAGATATCATCTCCACCAGAAAGTGTTTCCTAACCACCATAATCTAGATTACATAATCTTGATTAAGTTGTTACTACTGTGTATAAAGAGCTCTCTTATCTGACATATCTGGGAAAAAGAAAGGATGTTACAAATTACTCAGCTAGGTCATTTAACCCAGAGAATCAATTTTTTAAATAATGCATATATAGCTTAAACATTGTTTTATGTAAGATATAAATATACATAAACAACCTAAATTTTGGTGTAGAGTCAAGGCCTTTGAGTATGGTTTGCCAATAGGCTTTTCTTGTATATGCCATTATGACATCCCTGCAAGGCCCTGGCCACATTTTTCAATTCTTTAAATTGAAATAAAAACACAAAGATACCTACACAAAGCAACTGTTATTTAAAAAAAAAAACAAAACTTCCCCTGAATTTCTAGTCTGTCCATATCTAATTTTAAAAGTTATTTTTAGAAAAATAGCTTCCAAATCACTTGTTCTTTTAATAAAAACACATTTTTCACATTCATAATTCATCAATTTATAAAATATTTAAATAAATTACAGAATTATAATAATGTGAACAATTTGACAAATACAAGTTTGGAAACGAACAAAACTGGCTCTCAAGATGTGGTCAACAGGCCAGGCACAGTGGTGCACGCCTGTAATTCCAGCACTTTGGGAGGCTGAGACAATAGAATCATGAGCTCAAAACCAGTCTCAGCAATGGCAAGGCGCTAAGCAACTCACAGGGAGACCCTGTCTTCTCTACATAAAACACAAAATAGGGCTGGGGATGTGGCTCAGTGGTCGAGTACCCCTGAGTTCAATTCCCAGCACCAAAAAAAAAAAGATGTGCTCAACAAGCCAGATAACAGCTGAGGGAGGTGGCCTGGGCTCAAATCCAGGCTCTACCATTACTACCTGACTAAACTGGCACAAGTAGTTACATTTCCCTGTACTTCAGTGTCTTCTGCTCTTAAGTGTGATGAGAATATTACATTCTTCGTAGGGTTGCTGGGAATATTAAATGAGTTATGAAAAGCATTTAGAAACGTGATTGGCGCACAAAAATCACTAGATAGAAGCTTGCTATTGTTATTATTAAGGCCACAACTCAACTTTTGGAATCCATAAGGCCTAGTGTACTACTTAGGTGCATGAGTCTTATGTTTTGCAGAAGAATGAACAGCATTAATAAATCCAGGGAGCTAGCTAAGTAGAGGTCATTTAAATGCATTTCAAATTTTGTAGTGGCTGTTTTTGTCCCTCTAACATAGCAGTTATTATGCACTGCACATATTTATATACCCAACAGATACATACCTTGAGGGTAGAAACTACGTCTACTCATTGTAACACTCTCAGCACCTGGGATAATATATACTTATTCTTGAATGTGCTATGCACCCATAGCCTGTGCATTATGGGTTCTCAATAAAAATCAAAGATTAAACAAATAAATGAATGAAAAAAAATTACATGTTATACTGTTAGTACTCTAAACACATTTTTAGTAGTAGCAACACATGCCACACCATCCTATCTTTCAACACCAGGCTTCCCTCCTCCCTTATTTAATTATAGAAAACCTCATTAAGCATTTCCTAAAAACTTTTTGAATGAATGGATCTTGCTGATCTAGTACCACTGGGCAAAGATATGCAAACATTTGTGGGTTTTTTCTTTTTCCTTTATGTCTGATCAAACATTTTAAGCAACAAAACATCTAAATCTTTGACACTTTGGAAGGAAATTTTTAAAATATCTGAATAACCCTGTCCTCATAAACAGCTAGTAAATATAAATATTTTGATGACTGAAAGTCACATTTATGTATATTAGGTATTATTGATGCCTGTGATAAGTCTAATTACTTCTAATATTGTCTTTGTAACAGCAAATCCCAAATGTGTACCAGTACTTAATATGGAACACTAGGAATTTATTTCTAATTGCCTATAAAACACTCATCTAAATCATACTTAGGAATCTAAAACTACAGACACCTCACATTCAGTGTATACCAAATTAGAGTTATCATAAATACCTCACAAACATTCCCACACTTGTGGAACCACTATTGCAAACTAGAAATCTCAGAATCATCTCTTTGTCTCCATATTCAAGCACTACTGAGTACTGCTCTTCTCCCCTTTCCACTCTCCACCAAATTCCACTGTAGCTCAGGTCTTCCAATATCTAGTTGATCTCAAATGATTCCTTGCTATCTCCATGCTTCTAGCACACATCAAGTATACTCCATCCTACAAAGTAATCACTTTAATTCTCTGCCCAAACACTTTCCGTGCACCTTAAATCCACCTCTTCATCTACAGGATAAAATTCAAATCTTTTAAATTTAAATCTTTTTAAATCTATTGTGGGGAGGAAAAAATAAGCTGGCCTTTACTCAGCATCTACTAAAATTCTAATGTGAAGAATACAAATGCATGTGACAACTTCTTGCTACATTAGCTCACAATCAGTAGGGGAAGCAACTAGGAGAACAGTTGCTCTTACCAAAAAAAAGTGAGCAGAAATAATGGAACTTGACAAAAGTAATAAAGTCACCTTAAGGGTTTAATATAAAAAATAAGGGCAAAACTTTGCTTTTTAAAAAGGCAATAACCTTAGAATTCCTTACAGTACAGTGCTCTGAAAGTCAAAATGGCTCAAGAGGATATGGAGGTTCAACAGACTTTAAAGGTTCCTGAATAAGCAACAACAAATATAACTGATGAGGAAAAACAAGTGAGCTAGTGTATGGGGCTCAATGGTGTCACCTAAAAGTCATGTCCATCCAGAATCTCAGAATGTAACCTTATTTGGAAATAGGGTCTTTGTAGGTATAACTTAAGGTCATACTAGACTACAGTTGTTCCTAAATCTAATGACTGGTATCCTAAGAAGAGAAGACACTCAGAAGGAAGAAGGCCATGTGAAGAACACCAGGCTAGAGTGATGGAACGACAAGCCAAGAAACCCCAAGGATTTCCAGGAGCACCAAGAAACGAGGAATAGCCAAGGAAGGATTCTCTCCTAAAGCTTAAGAGAAAGCATGGTTTTGACAACACCTTGATTTCAAACTAGATCAATGTTTATAGCAGCTGGATTCACAACAGCTAAGCTATGGAACCAATCTAGGTGCCTTTCAACAGATGAACAGATAAAAAAAAATGTGGTATATAAACACAGTGGAATATTACTCAGCCATAAAGAAGAATGGCTTTATGACATCTGCAAGTAAATGAATGGATCTGAAGACTATCGTGCTAAGTGAAATAAGCCAATCCTAAACCCGAAGACCAGATGTTCTCTCTGATATGCAGATGTTAATACACAACAAGGGGTTGGGGACAATTCAGTAGATTAGATGAAGGGGAATGAAGGGAAGGGATGGGGGACAGGAACAGGAAAGGCAGTAGAATGAATCTGACACAACTTGTCTATGTATATATGTGAATATACCACAATGAATCTCCACATCATGTATGACCACAAGACTAAGATCCTAATTAGAATAAGATATACTCCATTTTTGTATAAATACGTCAAAATATACTCTACTGCCACAAATATCTAAAAGGAACAAATACAATTTTTAAAAATTAAAAAAAAAACTTCATGTATGTGCACCAAGAAACAGTTATAAAAACTTTTAGAAGTAGAAGGAAAAAAATAAATTCACAATGAAAGCTGGATAATTGAACACCCCTCTCCAACATTTGATAGAAAAATTAGACAGCAAAGATATACAAGAACTCAATACCATCAGAACAGAATCTGACATTTACAGAACACTCTATCCAACAACAACAAAACATACCTTCTTTTCAGGTGCTAAAACATATATGAAGACAATGTTGTGGACCATAAAACAAACCTCAACAAATTTAAAAGGACAAAATCATATAGTGTGTTCTCCTACCATAATGGATTCAAACTAGAAATCAGGAAAATGGCCAACACCTGGAAATTAAATCATATACTTCTAAATAATCAAGAGGTCAAATAGGAATTCTTAAGGGAAATAAAAATGTATGTTGGGTTAAATGAAAATGAAAATTCTTCATAGAAAAATGTTTAAAGAAATTCCAAGTAGGAAATTCATAGCACTAAATGCATATATTAAAAAACAAGAAAGTTTCAAATTAACAATTTAAGCTTTTAAACCTAGAAAAAGTAGAACCAAAAAGAAAGCAGAAGTAAGCAGAAGGAAAGGAATAATAAAGGCAGCTATCAATAAAAATAAAAACACGGAAACAACACAAAAACAAAAAGCTCAGAAAAAGAAAAAGTGGGCTCTTTAAAAATATCAAGAAAGTTAACAAACTTAGAAAACTCTCTCAACTTGATCAAGAGCAACTACAAAATACTTAATAATAAAATACTGAATGTTTTCCCTTTAAACATGGGAACAAGACAAGGACATCTATTTTCACCCCTTTTATTCAACATAGTACCAAAAGTTCTAGCCAGTGCAACAAAATAAGGAAAACAGGACTGGAGGTAGAACTCAGCTGTACAGGGCTGCATTATATAAGACAAACATATAAAAATCTACCATGTTTGTATATTCTGCTAATGAATACACAGACACCAAACTCTAAAATAAATACCACTTACAATGACTAAAATGAAAGAAATATCTAGGTATAAACCTAACAAAACATGTAAAGAGCTTTTATGCTTAAAACTACACAAAAAGAAGAGGGGTTTATGGAAGAACAGTCATAAGTTGTTTAAAACACACTTTTATTATTTGAAAATAGGCCATAAGAGGTTATAGATGCATACTGTAAACCTCAGAGGAAACATTAAAAACAAAAAGAGTAGCTAATAAACCTTTAATGGACCCCATATAGGGCCATAAGAAAAGATCAAACCCTCCAAATCATGGAGAATGCCATAGGTAGCAAAAAACTCAAAACAGACAAATATTCCAGTTTTCAAAAAGGAAAATAACATACCTCTATAAGCCAGACCAAAGGGCTTGATGTCAATCTAGCACAATGTTTCAGTCAAGAAGAGACATTATGGCCTATACATTAAGCCTATGTGTACATTAAAATAAATCATTCATATGAATTTGACTTCCTTGGACTGCAGAATATTTGGTAGACAAGGTATATTTTATTTCAGAAAAGTACATTATAATCTGCTTCATGGAAATTATTGGGACAAGCTAGAAAATATTCCATAAAATAAAACTGGAGAAATATTTCAAATGTATATTGCTAGGCTCTTTCTTCAGATCTGTCCTGTTAAGCATTTTTTTAAATGCTTAACTTAGAAGATACAGAAACAACATTCATCAAATAGGCTGCTGACATAAATCATAAAGCAGTAGCAAATATATTGAATAACAATCTGGATTCAAAAAGATATTGAAGGTTAGACTATGACACTGACCTGAGTAAGACAAAAATATAACAAGGAAAACAGGCCTACGTTTGGACTTCAGACTCAAATGCACAAATACAGAACAGAGAACACAGGACTTACTTGCAAAAAGACAATTTCATGATAGTTACAATCATCTCAATATGAATCAATTACAAAGAATGTGGAATGACCACCAAATATAACAATATCTAACAAAAAGACCATACTACTGCTTATTCTAGTCATCCTATAATGTCTTAGTATAGACAAACTGAAATCTGCTCAGAAGAGCAGCCAAGGCTGAAAGTAAAACAGTTCAAAGAAATTGATGGACAGATGGAGAGTCCATTTGGCATTAAGAAAAAAGGTTCAGGGGTTATAAGATAGCTATATTTAATTATCTGAGTTACTCTTATATGCAAGGAATATTAGACGTATTCTAAGTGGGACTAGGAGCAACAACAGAAAATGAATTTCAATTTAATACTGAAAGTTATGCACAGACAGATGACCTGCATTTACAGTTGAGTTTCCCTCACTGGTGGCCAGACAAGAAATTAGCAACAATGTTGTAGAAGGGAATAAAACATGAGATGGCTAGGTAGACTAAATGACCAACTTCAATTCATTAATGGTACTTTTCTAGGCTTTCTCTATGCCAAACCTTTGGCTCCAGCTCTTATGGTTTTCTATCTCTGAAAAAGCTTTATAAACATATTTTCCCATATGCACACTTAATTTCAGGTCATTCTTTCACCCAGGCAAAGACAAAGTACCATCTTTCTAAATCTTACCTTTTCATCAACAACAAACCAAAATGCTGTCTTTAAAAAAGCCTTCTGTGGGGCTGGAGTTGTAGCTCAGTGGTAGAGTGCTTGCCTAGCACATGTAAGGCACTAGGTTCAATCCTCAGTACCAGCTAAAAAAAATATTTTAAAAAAAGGCTTCTGTGTATACCTTAACCTGATCTCTCTCTCCTCTAAAAATTATAAAACACTTCTAATGCCATCCTTTTGTCAATTAATTACATATCACCCTTACATACCTCTTCTTTCTTTCTTTGTTATTTAATATTTATTAATAATTTGTCTCCACATTCAAATTAAAAACTCTCAAAGACAGACAGTAAAACTTGTATTTTATGTCCTCTATACACCTATGGGTACACAGACACTCAAAAATAGTATTTAGTGTTTAATACTGGAATACCAGAACAGTTGGTTTAATTCACTGGGAAATGGAAAATTCATTGTTCAAATATCCATATTAATTAATATAGATGACTTTCAGTTCATATACAGAACTACCACCCATTGATAACATAATCTGACTACAGGACTTTTTAAAGGTGAGTTGAGCTTGGAAAAGTTCAAATTTTTCAACCTAAACATACAGTTTGGTAAAGATGCCTTAAAATTTTTTTCGAGAAAAGCAAAACTAAAAAAACCAAACTAGACACCTGTAATTCTAGCACTTAGGGAGGCTGAGACAGGAGAATCGTGAGTTCAAAGCCAGCCTCAGCAACAGTGAGGCACTAAGCAACTCAGTGAGACCCTGTCTCTACATTAAAACACAAAATAGGGCTGGGGATGTGTCTCAATGGTCGAGTACCCCTGAGTTCAATCCCTGGTACCAAAAAAAAAAAAAAAACAAATTGAGAGTGAAAAATGTCAAGAATACATAATATTTTTTAAAAGATATTCTTTTTTATTTTATTAGTGCATTATAGTTACACATAATAATTCAGTTCATTGTGACAAAATCATACATGCATGGAATTTCATTTACTCTATTTCAGTCCCTGGTGCCCCTTTCTTGCCTGTCCTCTCCCCCCCTGTCTTCCCCCTTCTACTCTACTGGTCTTCCTTTCACTCTTTTGTTTGTTTATTGGTCCTAGGGATTGAACCCAGGGACACTTAACCACTGAGCCACATCCCCAGCCCATTTAATTTTTTATTTTGTGACAGGGTCTTACTAAATTGCTTAGGGCCTTGCTAAATTGTTGAGGCTAGCTTTGAACTAAAGTTTCTCCTGTGTCAGTCTCCCAAGTCACTGGAATTATAGGCATGGGCCACCAAGTCTAGCTTATTTATTTTTTCTTGATTGGTGCTTTACAAATACACATAAAGATGGAACTCACTGTGCTATATGTGCACATAGTGTGATTTTATTAAATTCTTCATATATGATAAATGTATTGATGTGTGTTATACAGACTAGAATTTTAATTCATGCACCTTGAAACACAAATTAAGACAAAAAAACTTTGCCATATGTATGTCATATAGAGTCAAGAACATAATGTTTATTCATAAACATCAACTAACAAATAAATATCCTAGATAAAGTAAAAAGAAAATTCCTTATCAGTTTAGCTATATTAATAATGATTAGCAAATACTTACTGAAGACTCTGGGTCTGATAGTTCATCTAATAATTTTCTTGCATCTACCACAGCTTGATATAATCTCAGATTTTTGCCATCAGAAGCAACAAAGCAAGCACTTGCAGAATTGCAATATGTGCCTGAGAAAGGAAAATAAAAGCTTTGGATTATAATGTGTAGCTAATTATTGACTGAAATATGAGAAACAAATATTCACACTTTTTTAGGCATAACTATGGTCCAGAATCATAATTAAACAGATACAATTAATGAATATAAAATTATTTTATTTAGAGACAGGGTCTCACTAAGTTGCTTAGCACCTCACTTTTGCCGAGGCTGGCTTTGAACTTGTGATCCTCCGGCCTCACCCGAGCTGCTGGGATTACAGGCATGTGCCATAGTGCCCAGCTCTGGTGCCTACATTCTGATACTTATTAAAAGTGTCTTAATAATGACAAATATAAACCATTTTGAGTATAACAAACAATAATTTTAAAGCTTCTATTAATTTCACAATTAAAATGAACACTTACCAAGGCAATAACTGGGAATAAGAGTTGGAAGCCAAGCCACATTAGAGAAGGCTGAGGTATGTAAAGAGTTAATTCGAGCCAATTCTGACACTCCTCCAGTGTATGACAAAGGCCCTATTGGGTCAACACGCCAAAGAATAAGTTCACTGTAGATTGCATTTGGGTCATGAAATGTACGGGTTGCTGCATTTCTGAGAGGTTGTTTTGACAAAGCTTTTATGTTTTTTACAGGATCCATTAATCTATTTAATTTACTGTCTGAGTCCCACTGACAATCTGACTCAGGAGTCAACAAAGCATTATGATGAGAGGATGTCAATAACAGTGGTAAAACTGAATGACATGCCAAGTCATTGAGGTGAAATCGATGACCACAATATCTAAATTTGTGGGATACAGTAAGGACAGTGGTAAAGGCAGATTTATCAGCAAATGTGACTGCCCACTGATTTAAAGATCCATCTATGTGTTTAGAGACCATCATTACTGTGGGAGCTAAAATGTTCACATTTGTAGTGTGTGATCTAAAGTGTGATTGTGATCCATGAGGACTGTCTACAGACATCAGTTCCTGGTGTAATGGAGTATGATGAGAATCTTTCGTAGCATTTACACAGGCGTACATCATGATATTTTTACTAAGAGAGCTTGCATCACCAGAGGGAAATGCAACAGGAATCCGAGAAGAAAAAGAAACCTGAAAAACACAATTATACGATTCAGTGTAACGAATCTGTCTTTTCTCAAAGTCCTCCAAAAACACTTCTATTTTCAAAATACTAAATCCCATCTTCCTGGCAAAAAAATATCATTTCAACCTCATTACAGTCTAATCCCTTTCTTTGAATTATGCATAATCATATCATCACCTAAGAGAAGAGAGAAGAAAACAAATTTTCTAATGCCTTGCTTGTACATCAAAATGACCAATGATCATGATCTAAGTGGCAATAGGGTTGAGAAACTTAATAGATTAAAACAGCTTTTAATCAATCTAGTGAACCCTGGGGTGTGTGGAAGAGGGCTCACCCTGAGCCTTATTTTCAGGGTAGTTTCTTAATTTTACTCAAAATACCACAAATGTTGAAATGTTCAGTATTCTTTTTTAAATTGTTTATCAAAAACGAAATCTGCTAAGTCTACAAAGCATATATTTCTTCTTTTAAGAAATGTAACAATTGCTTCATCAGGAAAATATACCTGGACTTGTCTAAATATTCCAGGATTATATTCATCCAAATACTTTACATGCCACACTAGAAAGGTACCATCCACAGGGTGTATTGTAAAAAGCATGTCAGGATTCTTATTCCATTCTGTTAGTAACATTTCAATCTTCCGATCAAGCAGGATTGTAGGAAGTGGCATTGAGATGCTAGGCTGTGAACAGCTTCTAGGACTTCCCTCTCTTTCTCCATCTTCATGTTCTGATGATCCTGTACCAGTCTCAGATTCTCTATCCAGGGATAATTCTGAATCAGAACATACATTTATTGGAATACATATTAAATAACACTATTAAAATTCACTTACATATTAAGACTATAAGTAAACAGCATACTACCTTTAGGAACCACAAATCCTTTTTTCAACTTATGATCAGGAAAGCTATTCTCTTGTCTGAATTGAAAATTACTGTATTTACTACTTTACACTCATTATCATCATTATTAAGATTAGCAAAACCTATTCCCCCCAGAAGTGTATAGTTTCTGAAGTAATATATTACTCAAAGCAATTTGTTACAACAAAACATATACTTTCAGCTAGGGGTGTAGCTCAGTGGCAAAGCACTTGCCTAGCATGCATCATTCCCTGGATTTGATCCCCAGACACACACACCCACACAAGGGGGGAAGAGGAGGAAGAGGAGAAGGAGGAGGAGGAGGAGGGAGACAGGGAGAAGGAGAGGGAGAGGGAAAGTTAAATAATATTAACACAGTGCCTGGTCCATGACAGATGATTAGTTAATATTTACGGATTAAATGGAAAAGTAAAAAGAAGGAAATGTTTCAAACTAAAAGCTATACCAAAGAACGTTATAAACTTCAGAGAAAGAAAAATCTGAACACAGGATACTAACCATGGTCTAGTTTCATATGTAAACCTCTTTCTCTTTCCTCCTGTGAACGTTCTTCATCTTCTTTATCTGTTTCATCACTTTCATGATCTAATTGTTTTTCTGAAAGTTTTCGTAACTGATGCATAAATATTTCAGTTGATGACGTAAAATGAAATTCCTTATTGTTTAACCAATGAACTACAAATCCCCCATTTCCATCATCAATATTAAATGCAGTGCCAACCAGGACATTTGGAATATCTATGAACAAAAAAGATTTTAATATGACTTTTTAATGTCTTTAAAAATATGACAAGTACTTATAATGACTAACTCTAAACTTACACAGAAAAGATGCTAAACAATAAGTCAACATGATTCTAGCAGTATTTGCAAAACTTCAATTGAATTTAAAGACAAATGTAAATATCAAGAACTAATGACACAGACTCACATGAAATTAAAGTACTAATTTAAAACCCAAATACACCAATGCATGTATTGAATCCTGGTTTGGAGATAGGGAGATGGAAAGATAAAGCAGAAAAAAAAAGGTATAAATGAGATAACTGGAGAAGTTTAAATATGAACTGAATAGTAGATATTACAGAACTATTTGTAATTTTCTTGTGTATAATAATGATATTATGATTATGTAAGAGATGCTCCAATTGTTCTTATGAGATACCTGCTAAAAGTATGTAAGGGTGATGGTGCCATGAGAATGGCAGATTAAGAAAAAATTCACTCACACGTATGCACACATGAGCACACATGCACACATGTATATGGAGAGAACAAAGCAACTGTGTGAAATGTTAACAACTGTTGAACCTAAGTGGAACATATGAAAAGTATTCACTGTGCTATTCTTCCAACTTTTCTAAATGTTTGAAACTTTCCTTAAAAGTTGGGAAGAAGCCATGCGCACACCTGTAATCCCAGCACTTTGGGAGGCTGAGGCAGGAAGATCACCAGTTCAAAGCCAGCCTCAGCAATGGTGAGGTGCTAAGCAATTCAGTGAGACCCTGTCTCTAAATGAAACACAAAATAGGGCTGGGGACATGGCTCAGTGGTCAAGTACCCCTGAGTTCAATCCCTAGTGCCAAAAAAAAAAGTTGAGAGGAAATAATGTCACAAAAGAACACAAGAAGGCAGGCAAATTTCTAAGTATAGCAGAATTTCTCCATCTGGGTAACTGAAATTCATGATACAGATAAGTTCATGAGGAACAAACTAAATCGAAAAATTAATCTCTTTAATTTGAATCCATATAATGAATAACTCATTCAACAGAAAGAAAAAATTGTCCTTTGCAAAAGTGAGTGAAAGTCTAAAGATAGAATATCTTGGTTGAATTTGGTAATAAATATCAGTCTTAATGCTCTAAATTACTCTTTCTTTCTTAATCAGGATGAAAATTTTGATTTTATGATAAAAATAAAATAATTCATATAAAATAAGATTTAGGTTAATAATCCTATAAAACACTACATTTCCTATGTACCTACATTTTATTGCTAAAAATGCTGAACCTAAATTTTATGATGGACAAGTATTCAGACTGCAAAGCATTCTAAAAGACAACTGAGAGACAATTTTTTGAGACCCAGAGGCTTGTTTTTTTGTTTTTTTTTTGTTTTGACAACTGAGAGAAGGACTATCCTAGATTAGAGTTTAAAGAAAAATAACAATCAAATGCCTTTTAAAAACATGTTTGAATATCAACTATATATATTATATAATATTATTTTATCCATATTCCTTGAATGCAATAACAGTATTGTGGTTATGAAGACAAATCCCCTTCTTATTAGACAATTCTGAACCAAGCATGGTGATCCATGCCTGTAATCCCAGAGACTTGGGAGGCTGAAACAGGAGGTTCAAAAGTTTGAGGCCAGCCTCAGCAAATTGGTGAGACCCTCAACAACTCAGCAAGACCCTCAAAATAAAAAATTTAAAAAGGTCTGGGAATATAGTTCAGCAGTAAAGCAATCGAGTTTAAGCCCCAGCACCACCCCCCTGAAAAAAATAGAATAGAAATAAGGAAGGGAAAAGAAAAGAGCAGAATTGAATTCTAAAATATTTAGGTAATATTGTGAAGTATTTAGGGAGTAAAGACCAGTATCAATAACTTTACTTCCAAATGACCAGTCAAAACATTGGAAGAGAGAACAAAAACATACACACACGTGTGTATATGCAGAAAGGAAGAGAACAAAAGCATATATGACAAGAGGCTAACATGTGAAGAATATGAGTAAATGGTGTAGTATTCACTCTACTATTCTTTTGGTAAGTTCACTCTACTATTCTTTACCATAAGTTCAAAAATTTTTCCTGCTGGGAGTGGTGGCGCACACCTGTAATCCCAGCACTTTGGGAGGCTGAGACAGGAGAATGGTGAGTTCAAAGCCAGCCTGAGCGACAGCAAGGTGCTAAGCAACTCAGTGAGACCCTGTCTCTACACAAAACACAAAATACGGCTGGGGATGTGGCTCAGTGATCGAGTGCTCCTGAGTTCAATCTCAGGAAAGGAAAAAAAAAAAAAGGAAAAACATAAACCATGTGTAGAAGACCTGATATGTACGATATGGTATATAGGGAAATAATGGCTATTCTTCTCAATTGACCTTAGCTCATACAAGTTTTTAAAAACTAATTTTTACATTTACAAATAGCATATTTAATTTAATTTTAATTAATTAATTTATTTCAGTACTGGAGATTGAGCCCAGGGCATTTTACCACAAAGCTACGTTCCCAGACCTTTATAGTTTTATTTAGAGCCATGGTCTCCCTAAGTTGTTCAGTTGTTCAGGCTGGCCTTCAACTTGTGATCCAAAAAAAAATTTTTTTCCTGAAAAAAATAGTAGAGTAAGAGTTCTAACAATACAAAAAATTTAATTTAGTAATCAGTTTGTTCAGCCTAAAAGTTGGAATTACAATGCATACATAATGTTAAATATTTTTAACAATATTATTTTTTAAAAATAGTATATAGGTAAGCTAAGGAAAATATGGATAAACCTGGTCAAAAGTGAGAGTTAGTAAAAATGTCAGCAAGCAAGGCTCAATAGCTACAAGAATATCCAACATACCCAATCCTTAGACCCAATTCTTTTTTTTGGTGGGGGTCGGGTGAGTACTGTGGATTGAACCCAGAGGCGTTTTACTACTGAGTTATATCCCCAGCCCTTTATATTTTTTATTTTGAGATACAGTCTCATTAAGTTGTTGGGGCCTCGCAAAGCTGCCGAGGATGCCCTTGAACTTAGGATCCCCCCTGCCTTAGTCTCCATCCACTAGGATTATAGGCAAGCATCACTACATCTGGTTTGAGACTCAATTCTTATTGACACAGTACAATCCTGTGATTCTATCCGAACTGATTAGGACAGTGTATACAGTTAAAGCCAAGCTTTCTGATATGGATGAAATGTATTGCAGACTACCACTAACTGCCTTTTATTCTGAAGCTAAGTCTTCATCACAGTCAATAACTGAAGAAACAATTCTTTTAAAAATGTTAATTGAGGGGCTGGGATTGTAGCTCAGCGGTAGAGCACTTGCCTCGCATGCGTGAGGCCCTGGGTTCGATCCTCGGCACCATATACAAAGCAATAAAATAAAGACATTGTGTTCATCAACAACTAAAAAAATATATATATAAAAAAATGTTAATTGATAAAAACCTAAAATAACCAATATTTTGAAAATGTTACTATTATACAGATATTCTTAGAATATAATTATTTGGCTGGAAAGGATAATATAAGCAAAATAACATTTAATCACACAGCACTGTCTAATAGAAATATAATGCAAATCACAAATGCCAAAGCATATAGGTAATTTTTAAATTTTAGTAGCCACATTATAAAAGGTAAAAAGCAACAAGTAAAATTAATTTTAGTAATATATCTGATGAATATATGCAAAATATAAATCAATATGAAATTATCAATATGAAAAGAATTATTAATGTTTTACATTCTTTTTTATACTAATTCTTAGAAATCCAATGTGCAGGGCCTGGGGATAAAGCTCAGTTGGCAGAGCGCTTTCCTTGCATGTACAACGCCCTGGGTTCAATGCCCAGCACTACAAAAAAAAAAAAAAAAAAAGGGAAGAAATCCAGTGTGCATTTCATGGCCATCCACATTTCAAATGCTCAAATAACTATACATGGCTAGCAACTACCATATTGGACAGCATACATCTAGAGCCACTGCCAAATATCATCCTTTTGAAAATGTACTTACTGAACATCATCTTTATATAAACAAATATTTAAAAACAAAACCCTCTGCATCTTGAAGCAACAGATCTCCATTTCAATAAAACAACTTTATATAAATAAAAGTTCTACCAATAATGTTAGGAAATTCATAGCCTTTCTTATATATTTTTAAGCAAAACAAAAACATAATGCCCTTAAATAAAAGCACTCAAATATGGTTTTCCAACATAAAAGCTGCCTCATACTACTTCCCAGGCACATAAGAGGAAAGGGTAAAAGAAATAATGGTTAGAAGAAAAACTATCTTTTCCTTAGCATAAGCCAAAATGTCTACAGGAGTATACTGAGATATAAGAAAAACTTTGTAACAATATATTTATATAAGGTTATAAAGAAGAACTGAAAAGAAAGAACAGTTAAAATATTAAAGAAGGCATTTTGACACATCATACGTAAATGAAGTATAACTTCTCATTCTTCTGGTTGTACACAATGTAGAATTACACTGGTCGTGTAATCATATATGCACATAGGGTAATAATGTCCAATTCATTCTACTTTTCTTCTTACCTCCTTACCCCCTCTCCTCTTTTCACTCCCCTCTGTCTAATCCAAAGTACCTATATTCTTCCCTAGTCCCTCACTCCATGGTGAATTAGCATCCGCATATCAGAGAAAACATTCAGCCTTTGGTTCTTTGGAATTCACTTATTTCACTTAGCCTGATATTCTCCAGCTCCATTTACCAGGAAATGCCATAATTTAATTCTTCTTTAAGGCTGAGTACTATTCCACTGTGTATATATACCATGTTTTCTTTATCCATTCATCTATTGAAGGGCACCTAGGCTGATTCCATAGTTCAGTTATTGTGAACTGAGCATAAAAACATTGATGTGGCTGCGTCACTGTAGTATGCTGATTTTAAGTCCTTTGAGTATAAACCAAGGAGTGGGCAACTGGGTCAAATGATGGTTCCATTCCAAGCTTTCTGAGGAATCTCCATACTGTTTTCCACAGTGGTTGCACCAATTTGCAGTCCCACCAGAAATGTACGAGTGTAACTTTTCCCCCACATCCTTAACAACATTTATTGTTGCTTTTTTTTTTGCACCAGGGATTGAACTCAGGGGTACTTGACCACTGAGCCACTTTATGTAGAGACAGGGTCTCACTGAGTTGCTTAGCGCCTTGCTTTTGCTGAGGCTGGCTTTGAACTTGCGATTCTCCTATCTCAGCCTCCCAAAATGCTGGGATTACAGACGTGCACCACCATGCCTGGCATTGCTTATATTCTTGATAATTGCCATTCTGACTGGAGTGAGATGAAATTTCAGTGTAGTTTTGATTGACATAAAAATTACACTTAATTTATGTATGATGTGTCAAAATGCGTTCTACTGACATGTATCACTAATTAGAATAAAAATAAATAGTTAAACTTTAAAAAATAAAATAATCTAATACAGAAAATATGTTTTCCAAGAAGCTATTTTAAAGTGCAGTTTGTGTGACAGCAAAACATATGAATATAAACTGCCATCATTTATCATTAAGTTCATCAACATATTTTTCTGAAATCCTGATAGATAAAACTAGATATAATACAGAGAATCTCAAAATAAAAGACAAAATCTTCCTCATTTTTTAAGTAATCCACCCCTGCATGCCACTGAAGCAAAAACCTGTATGAAAATCAGTTTGTTCGATGAACCATATTTTCTCAACAAAGTAACTGTAGACTAAATAGCCTTAATTTATAATGTTTTCTTTCGTAGTGGCTTATCAAATTACAATTTCTCAGTTCTCCAAGCCTGGTTCCAGTAGTACTGCAGAACACTTAAATGTACTAGCAAAGTTTACTATTTGAAGGAAATTTTCTAAATCCTATTTTTATAAACAGAAAACCCTCTTTAACAAATAATAGCTCAGTAAATATGTTTTAAAATTTGCATTTGCTTGAAATGTGGTATACTTATATGTGATATAATAAATAGCCTAACCTTTAAAATAATATATTAAAGAGAAATTTTACTAAAAACTAGGCTTCCACCATTTGTGTTTCCAGGTTCAATCAAAGCTCTAATTTACTTGGAACCTTTGTTATATTCCAAGACAAAGGTGCTCAAAAATACTTATGGAAGTCATACCCTGAGAATCACATAAATCTCAATCTTATGGTTTGGATCTTGAATGTCCACCAAAGTCTCATGTTGAAAGCATGGTTCCCAATGCAGCAGGTTCACAGGTGAGGCTTTTAGGCAATGACCAGATCATGAGGGCTCTAGAAGAATGGACTAGTGGAAAGTGGAACCTAGTTGAAGGCAGTAGATCACTGGGGTCCTGCCCTGAAAGGGTTTACCTTCTCTAAGGGCCCTTCCCTGACAGCCCTCCTTCCCCACCCCCCTCTCCCATTGATGGCTGCCATGAGCTGAGCAGCTTTCCTCCACCACGCCCCTTCCACCAGGATGTTTCTGCCTTGAAACCAACTGACCACAGACTGAAAACTGTGAAATCATGAGCAAAAATTAACTTTTCTTCCTCTAAGGTGTACTTGTCAGATATTTGGGTCACAGCAATGAAAAGCTGACTAACACACCCAATTTAAGAAATGGTTACCATTCTTAAATACACACACGCACACACATAAACACACATATTCCTATTCCAATTAATAAGCATTTTTAAAGGCAACACGGCATAACAACATAAAATTAAAAACAGGTTATAAAAAGTAGTCATACTTTTCAATTTTTTACCTTATTTCAACATATTTATAAGAAATAAAACTCTACTACCCTTTACCTGTGGCAGGGTTGATGCTTGCTGCGATGTGAAAATGACACAGTGCATTGGCATGGTGGGAAATGTGTCTCTGAACTTCGTGTGTTGCCATCTGGTCAGGCATTACATCAGTGTGAGTTACAAGAACAGAAGATCTCCTTTGTCCTTTCCTTAAATTTTTCAAATGGTGTATGGTCTAAGAAAAAAAATAATTGCTGAACTCAATTCTGGAAGGTCTAATAAATGCCAACCAAAGAAGTTTTGTTGTTGTTGTTGTTGTTTCTTTTTTTCTCTTCTTTTTTGTGGTGCTGGGGATCAAACCCTGTCTCTCACCCATGCCAGCTAGCACTCCACCACTAAGCTATACCCCCACACCCCCAAGTTAACTGCTGGTTATTAAAAACTTTAAGACTTTCCTCCCTGTAGAACCTCACAATTTTAAGAAAAACTTTGTCTTTTCTTTTCTCTCTTGTTTTGTTTCCACTTTGTTTTGTGGTACTGGTGGTAGTGGTACCAAGGACTGAACCATGGCTTTGGGCCTGCTAGGTAAGCACTCTACCACTGAGCCAAATCCCAGCCCCGTCTTTCATAATTATGGTAGAACAATTTTTAATATATTCTTCATAGTTTTTGTAAATTTTATAGTTCAAGGCAAAAAGCAGTTTCTCAGGAATACTTATTCAAGGTATCTACAAAACATGAATACTTCTGGTTAAGATCAGAGGTCCAAAGACTGCTTTCAGTAGGTCTCTCCTACTGCAATGGTATTTACTAATCAAAACAGTAAAAATAAAATTACTAACTGTTCCTACCAGGAAGAATATTGCCTATGCCAACCGAAATTCTTCCTTAGAACTAAACAGTGAACTAAACAACCAAAAAATTCTATATAAAGAAGAAAATAGGGTACTAAAATAACAAGAGGCACCTACTTAGATAAGAAAAGACAGGAAATCCCTCATCATTTAAGTGTTGACCTACGTGATTTACATTGAAATATATCTACATGATTGAAATTCTTCACTAGCTTACCTCCTCATGTGGACTATTTTGGACATGAGGAGATATAACTGGAACTGTTCTGCTTCCACTTTTAATTTCATTTATGCTATGAATATTGGAAAAAGTATAAAAACAATGGCCAATAACAAATAGTATCATAGCTTGCCTACTTATGTAAAAATTTTAAAAGACCCCATTGACACTCTTGACATGATCTTTTCTTCAGATAATAACCCCACTTCACAGTACTTCCTTAATTTGTTAACTTAACCTATCCTCAATAACATGCTTTATAATTATTTTCCTTTGTTCCCCACATTCAATTAAATAAACTAACATGCTATCAATTCTTACTCTATTCAAGTAATACATCTGGTCTTCCTTTTCAATTTCTCTAACCCTTATCCCTTTTCATATAGAAAACAGTATCAGTTCTGTGGTGTGTCGCCTGCCTCTAGTCTACTATGGATAGCTTATTTCTTTAAACATCTGGTCCAAACTGCCTATCAAATTATTCCCAGTAGATCACTGACATCATAATTTGAAATTAGATTGGCAAGAGTGATCAAATACCAATGGTACTTTCTCCTAGGAACAAAAAGTATAATTTAAGAATATATACAACCCAGGTGCAGTGCATAACTGTAATCCCAGCACTTTGAGAGGCTAAGACAGGAGGACCGCTAGTTTAAAGCCAGCCTCAGGAACGGCGAGGTGCTAAGCAACTCAGTGAGACCCTGTCTCTATATAAAACACAAAATAGGGCTGGGGATGTGGCTCAGTGGTCAAGTGCCCCTGAGTTCAATCCCCGGTACCACACACAAAAAAGAATATATACAATTATATAGACCTAACAGGAGTTTTGTTGGAAAGGCTATCAGAAAGCAAAATAGCTTGAAGTCAATCAGGCTTTTTTTTTTATTTATTTTTTTTTAGTTATACATGGACAGAGAGTCTTTATTTTTGTTTTACTTATTTTTATGTGGTGCTGAGGATCGAACCCAGTGCCTCATTCATGCAAGGCAAGCATTCTGCCACTGAGCCACAACTTCAGCCCCATCAATCGGGCTTTTTTTAAAAAATTACTTGAACATTATTAGTAACATTATTAAAACAGAAATATTTGCCAAATCTCTGGTTACATATGTTTACTAATCTTTTTGTTTTATTTTATGTCACAGTTGGTAATTCAACTTAAACACTTGAAAAGCAACGTATTAGGCTCAGATAATACAAAAATGTCTAAAAACCTTTAGTCTCCAAAGGCTTTATGTAATTTGAAGATAAAATGTTACATGAATAGCTGGGTGTAATGTCTCATGAGTGTAATCCCAGCAACTCGGGA
This sequence comes from Geosciurus inauris, assembly GCA_004024805.1. NCBI lineage: Eukaryota > Metazoa > Chordata > Mammalia > Rodentia > Sciuridae > Geosciurus > Geosciurus inauris. The sequence goes on along the minus strand of PVHX01004576.1, from coordinate 75,617 downwards.
GACAGATAAAAGGATCGCTAGTTCTAGGTCAGTCTCAGAAACTTAGCTAACTCAATAAGATCCTGTTTCAAAATAAATTTTTTTAAAAATTTAGTAAGTGCTGAAGATGTGGCTCAGCAGTAAAGCACCTCTGGGTTCAATCCCCAGTATCAAAAAAAAAAAAAGTTACATGAGTATATATATGTAAATAATTATAAATGAATGTAAACATTTAGTTAATATTTTAGGACTTTGTCTTTACACTAAATTTAAATATCAAAACAAAAGATAACTGGAACTGTTCTGACTTCCACTTTTAACTTCATTTATGCTATGAATATTGGAAAAAGTATAAAAATAATGGCCAATAACAAATAGTATCATAGCTTGCCTACTTTATATAAAATTTTAAAAGACCATATCCTTAAACTATTAAACTCATAAACTATTTCTGCTTAGCAAAACCACTTTGATTATGCAACTATTAAACTATTCCTGTAAATATATAATATACAAGTATAATTAATAGTGTAGTGAGATAATAAATTAAGTATAAAAATAACCTATAAAACATTTCTATACTATATGATCTCAATCTTTTAAAGAAAAACACATTTAACATGCATGACTGGATTAGTCTGACTATAAATTCCTTTTCTTAATCTAATTTGTGAATAAGTATTCCTGTGTAATAAAAATAGTCACAAGAAAAATAGTAACCTAAGTTTAAGAAATTTCTGGTAATTTTCAATGATGTATATGTGTATCTCATTTTATTATTAATCAACAGTTGACAGTGCATATCATAAATAATCTAATCTTTTATAAAGAATATTTTTTTCATACTACATTTACAAAATAAAAAAATTATTTCATTTTCAAAATATTCAACCTTAGTATAAAGCAATGAGTTCACATGTTAAGAAACAAAATTTTTATTTATAAGGAACACATGATCATTTTTAATTAGAACAATAAAAGTAAAGTTTGAACCTCATGAAACAAAAACCAAACACTTTTAATTACAACTAATTTCAAGGACCTTTACATGCTTAACTAAACAAAGCTAAGTATTCTCATAGACTTTGACATTTGATATGCAAAATGAAAGAAAATTACATGACTTACCTAGACTACATGTTTGAGATCATTACTATTTCCATCTGGCTTTACAGTGGCATAAAATGAACAGTCTTACAAGCATAAAATAAATGAGAATTTATTGCTATAAATTTCATCATGACAAGTGGCATCTGCAACTTAGCTTATGAATTTGAGGCAGAAAAATATCTTCAAAATTCATCTACCATTTTAAATAATACAATACCTCAAGAGCATGTTGTATTCTGTCTTTCTGCCTTCCGGAATGAGAAAGGGTGCTGGCAATACTGGAAGTAGTAGTCTCACAAATCTGCTCACCCAAAAGACAGTCTTCTGGTAATAAAGTTTCTGCCCAGAGCCGGCACACGCCATCATGGCATGAAGTTAATAACACATTACAGACAGAACCCCTAACAACGAGGAGAAGTAAACAAAGGTCAATATGAATAACAATACCATCAATTAATTAAAAGCTAATAATATTTGGTTCTTCATGTACAAAGATGGCATCAGCATAAATCAAAGAGTTTAAAATCCCATAACACTGTAAAATCATAACAACTGGGAAGTGATCTTGATAAAGGCAATAGAAATTACAGATAGACCACTGATCTCCAAGATGTATAAAGAACTCAAAAAACTTAACACCAAAAAAACAAACAACCCAATCAATAAATGGGCTAAGGAGCTGAATAGAAACCTCTCAGAAGATGATATACAATCAATAAACAAATATATGAAGAAATGTTCAACGTCTCTAGCCATTAGAGAAATGCAAATCAAAACTACTCTCAGATTTCATTTCACCCCAGTCAGAATGGCAACTATTTAAAACACCAGCAACAGTAAGTGCTGGCGAGGATGTGGTGAAAAGGCACACTCAAACATTGCTGGTGGGACTGCAAACTGGTGCAACCAATCTGGAAAGCAGTATGGAGATTTCTTTAAAAACTTGGAATGGAACCACCATTTGATCCAGCTATTCCACCCTAAAGACTTAAAAACAGCATGTATGGAAAGCAGTATGGAGATTTCTTTAAAAACTTGGAATGGAACCACCATTTGATCCAGCTTTTCCACCCTAAAGACTTAAAAAAGCATACCATAGTGACGCAGCCACTTCAATGTTTATAACAGCACAATTCACAATTGCAAAACCTTGGAAGCAACCCAGATGCCCTTCAATAGATGAATGGATAAAGAAATTGTGGTACATATACACAATGGAATATTATTCAGCAATAAAAGAGAATAAAATTATGGCATTTGCAGGTAAATGGATGGAATTGAAGAACATTATGCTAAGTGAAGTAAGGCAATCCCAAAAAACCAAATGCCGAATGTTCTCTCTGATTAGTGGATGCTGATACATAAGGGGGGTGGGAATGGGGAACAAAGGAGAAATGTAGGAACTCTGGATGGGGCAGGGAGGAGTTGGGGGGAGGGAAAGGGGAATGGGTATAGTAAAGATGGTTGATTGAGATCATCATCACTACCCTTGGTGCATGTATGAAAACACAAATGGTGTGACTCTATCTGGTTTGCAACCAGAGAAATGGAAAGATTGAGCTCTATATATGTACTATGACTTGAAATGCATTTAAATAAATTAATAAAAAAATTTAAAAAAAGAAATTAAGGCCTGATTACATATGTGCATCTTGAAAACCAAACTCTAAAGCCCCAGTAACTAACACACACACACACACACACACACACAACACACAGAGTAGCTGTAAAGGAATATTATTTTTGAAACAGAACAAACATCAAAAGAACCCTTATAAGTTACAGAATGATTATAATAAAAAAACCATTAAATGTAATTAAACAATCTGGCTTATAGCAGTAGTTTTATTTTGCATCATCCTTCATATAATTCAAACAATTATAAATAGGCAAACAAATAAGCATCTTCATAATAAAACTGTAAAATTATCATTACACACTGTAAACCAATGTCAATTAAATTCAGTAAAAATGTCATAGTACCAAGCAGTTGAAGTAACTGCTTATTATGAAAGAAAAAATGGTTTTCCTTTTTAAAAAATGCTAATATAAAAGTCTAATTCAGTCAAAAAAGTACATTACAAATGTCTTCAAGATATGTAAATGATTTAAATAGAAGAAATTTCAAAGTTGAAGTCCAAAAATGTATAAATCCCCCTTCTTATCTTTTCCTGAGCATCTCTATAATGTGTGCTGTTCCCCTTCGGGTATAAACTATTCAGCAAGTGAAGTAAGCCTACTTCATGGAGGAAACAAATTTTTATACAAGATTCTGAGTGTCAAACAGCTTAGTAGATCTGTGCATAGAGTACAGGAATCACCTCTATAAGCTGCTTTTTAACTGATTTTGTGAGTATCTTTAAGAGACGTCATAACAATAAGGGAAAATTTACACAGTTGATCCTTCATATCCATGAATTCTGTATCTGTGGATTTGCAACTGCAGATTGAAAATATTTGTGGAGGAAAAAACTGCATCTGTACTGAGTACGTACAGACATTTTTCCTGTCCTTAGTCCTATAGAGTACAGCAAACTATTTACATAGCATTTGCATTGTACTAAGTATTATAAGTAATCTACAGATGGTTTAAAATATATAGGAAGATTATGTAGGTTAGATGCAAAATCTATAACATTTTATATAAAGCACTTGAGCCTCTACAGATTTTAGTATTTGTGGGAAGTACCAGAACCAACACCCCATGGACACTGGGGACTGATGTAATTAAAAAATACTTTGAATCCTGGTATGGTGTCATACACCTATAATCCCAGCACTTGGGAGTCTGAGTCAGGAGGATCACTTGAGCCCAGAAGTTTTAGACCAGCCTGGGTAGCACAGCAAGACATCATCTCAAAAGGAAAAGGAAAAAAAGAAAGAAGGAAGGAAGGAAGAAAAGAGAAAGGAAGGAAAAGAAAAGAAAAAAGGCAGCACCTTCTGATTGACATTAGGGAAAAAACAGATATTTACAGTGGAATATCAACAACAAAAAATTCTTTGAAAAGGCTGAGCGTGGTGGCACATGCCAATAATCCCAGCTATTCAGGAGGCTGAGGCAGGAGGATCTCAAGTCCAAGGTCAGCCTCAGCAACTCAGAGAGGCCCTAAGTAACTTAGTGAAACCATATTCAAAAATAAAAAATAAAAAGGGCTGAGGATATGGTTCAGTATAGTACTCCTGGGTTCAATTCCCAGTAAACACTCCTGCAAAAAAAAAAAAAAAAAAAAAAAATTCTCTGAGAAAGTTCTGTTGATAGCCCTAAAATAAAATAAAAATTTTTTTAAAAACACATTTTATTCACTGTATATGTTATCACCACATGTATTAGTGATAGCTTATTACTATGCTTCATTTGCCCTCATTTTGTGTTTTCCTATTACTTACAAACATATCTTAGAACCTTCTAGTACAGCAGCTACTAGTCACAATACCAGCTAACATTGTCCGGGCACATACTTGGTACTTCACACACACAAACACATTTCTGTCTCACAATAACTCTCTGAGGTGGTACCATTACTACACTTCTCCTATGGAAAGAAAAACTGAGGCATACAGAACTTGAGAAATAAAGTCACAAGCTCGGGGCTGGGATTGTAGCTCAGTGGTAGAGCGCTTGCCTCGCATGCGTGAGGCCCTGGGTTCGATCCTCAGCACCACATACAAAGCAATAAAATAAAGACATTGTGTCCATCAACAACTAAAAAATATTTAAAAAAATAAAAAAATAAAGTCACAAGCTCATAAAGCTAGATATAACAGCAGGCCTTGAATTCAGACAGCTTGACTCCAGAGTCTATTCTGTTGAGCACTACCACATCAACACAGTAAAAGGATTTTATTTTCATTATTTTTATAAACATACAAAAATATGTTATATTTATCTAACCTGGGCATATACTTGCTAGTTTTACGCCATGAAAAACCTGTCACTGCCCGAGGATGTGCCAAGTAAACAAAGGAAAATTGAGTAGAAGTCTGTCTCCTTTTTACTTCATGATGATCCTGAGGAATAATTGAAGACTTCCAACCAGTCATAGGATACCATACTTTCAAAAGACAGTCATCCTGCAAAATATTATACATCAATATAAAATTAATTTACACAAATACAAATCAAAATTTAAGAAGTATGAACTTTTAAAACTTAAGATGTATCTCTAAAAACTTTAGATCAAAAAACTAATGTGTAAACCTATGTATTATATAAAAACAAAGCTAAAATGATCTACAGAACACTATTCTTGAAAAACAAAGGAACGATTTGTTTATTAGCAATTTTCTCTGTATAATGGAGTTTTTGAAATAGAGACTGATACCAATTTTTCCTATTTCAAGATCCATGGGTTACTGAAAAGCTTTTGATGCTAGTTTCTTAGATAAGTTCAAAATGGGTAAGAAAGATGTCATGTTATCTTATCAGTCACTATTATCATCCTTTACTTTTTGAAGGTGTCTCAAAAGGTGAAACTGTTTGGTTTTTTGGCTATGGGATGACTGATCCTGAGCCTGAGATAGCAAGCTGGCCCCGGACTTCTCCAAATCCATGCTTTTTTTCCTCCAATTCTTTCACGTTCAAAGACAAGAAACCAAAAACACCTTAGTAGGAGAGTTAAAAGGTAAAATTCTTAAATATGAATTATTTCCTGCTCTAAATTAGGAATCAGCAAACTTTTCCTATAAAGGCCAGACAGACAGTAAATAAGTGAGGTCTTGTGGGTCACATACATCTGCAACACAGATTTTTCTTTGTTTTATTCTTACGACTCTTTAAAAATGTAAAAAAAATTCTATTGCATAGGCCAACAGTTTTCTGATCCCTAGTCTAAATGATAAGAAAGCATTTAAGAAGCTGTCAAGAATCATTTCTATACCCACTTAATATATTCACAGGTATAGGCACTAATTTTATCATTTTACTTAGTTCTGACTATTCTATCACAGGCCTAATTGAATCTTCTTTAATAGAAACTACCTGCTTTATAGTACTTTATCCCCAATAGTGAAAAGTACATTTAAAGAAAATAATAAATATCATTTACACAAAAATGTCTATCTCTAAGAAACACTGAAATTAAATATTTCTGAAAAGCATATATAGATCCAAATATTTTCATCTGTGTTAGGCAAATGTGTCTGTTTTTTCCTACCCTAGTACTAGCCTCAATTTAAACTGCATAATTTAAACTGCATAATGAAATGTTATGTTTCTATTAATGTCTCACTTGTTTGGATATTTTAACCATACAGTAAATCTTTTTAAGTGCCTACTTGAAATAATCACCTAACACTTTACCAGGTGCCTTCCTGTAAGTATCTTCCTCATCTTAGCATCATTTTCAAGTAACCAATTTACAGACTATGTACTTCAAAAACCCTAGTGGTACCTCAGAGCCCCTCAGAAGTCACAAAGGAAAAACAAAGAATTCCACAAGCAGGTGGTACTCTAGTGCCTTCTCCCATCCCCACAGCCTGCCTTTCAAATGAAGCAGCCTCACTTTCATGTTACTGTCTGAAACTCTAAAACCACAACAGAATTGAATGAGTATTCAATAACAGAAAGAGATCTTTAAAAATTCCCAGATATTTGAAAACTAAACACTTCTAATTCATAAGGAATATTTTTAATATGTTGAAATATTAGAACTGAATGAAATAAGTTCAACTGAATGAAAATGAAGTACAACATACCAATATGTGGAAGTTACAAAACAGTAGTTGAAGGAAATATGCAGCTTTAAATGCTTATATGAATAAAGAAGAAACATCTCTAATGGTTGAAGCATCCAGTGAAAGAAATGAACTTTTAAGAACGCGACCTCATTTGAGTCTATATGACTTACAAAGGCATTAAAAAGTTTGTAAAGATATGTATTAAGTTGAAAACAATAATCATTTTTTTAATTGGGGGTTAGGTGCTCTGGCAGGAAAATTTCATTTTCTCCACATTTTTTATATTAAATTCATCTTGTGCCAAAAATACCAAAGATTTCCATTTTGAAATGGGAAAAGAGGTTGCTATGTCAATTCTTAAATAACCAAAACACTGAACCTGGGAACAGAACAGCATTCTCACAAGAGAAGCTTCTGGGAAAACCTGTGGCCCTATCCTCTTTTCCTGCCAAATCATCCTCCTCAGATCTCATCCTAGCTCTTTGAAAGCCCAGTTTTTCACTCAAAGAAGTAATCTTCTAATAAAGAAAAAAATTTTTTAAAGTAATCAGAACATTTTACAAAGGAGCCAAACATGTACACTGGAGAAAAGATAGCCTCTTCAACAAATGGTGCTGGGAAAACTGGAAATCCACATGCAGCAAAATGAAACTAAACCCCTATCTCTCACCATGTACAAACTTCAACTCAAAGTGGATCAAGGACCTGGGAATCAGACCAGAGACCCAACGCCTAATAGAAGAAAAAATAGGCCCAAATCTTCATCATGTTGGATTAGGACCTTACTTCCTTAACAAGACTCCTATAGCACAAGAAGTAAAATCAAGAATCAACAAATGGGATGAATTCAAACTAAAAAGCTTCATCTCAGCAAAAGAAAAATCAATGAAGTGAACAGAGAGCCGACATTCTTGGAACAAATCTTTGCCACACGCACATCTGACAGAGCACTAATCTCCAGGATATATAAAGAACTCAAAAAACTTAACACCAAAAAAGCAAACAACCCAATCAATAAATGGGCCAAGGAGCTGAACAGAAACTTCACCCAAGAAGATATACAATCGATCAACAGACATGAAAAATGTTCAACATCTCCAGACATTAGAGAAATGCAAATCAAAACTACCCTAAGATTTCATCTCATGCCAGTCAGAATGGCAATTATCAAGAATACAAACAACAATAAGTGTTGGCAAGGTTATAGGGGAAAAGGCACACTCATATATTGCTGCAGAGACTGCAAATTGGTACAACCAATCTGGAAAGCAGTATGGAGATTCCTTAGAAAACTTAGAATAGAACCACCATTTGACCCAGCTATCTAACTCCTTGGTCTATACCCAGAAGACTTAAAAACAGCATACTACAGTGATGTAGCCACTTCAATGTTTATAGCAGCTCAATTCACGATAGCTAAACTGTGGAACCAACCTAGATGCCCTTCGATAGATGAATGGATAAAGAAACCGTGGTATATATACACAATGGAATATTACTCAGCAATAAAAGAGAATAAAATTATGGCATTTGCAGGTAAATGGACGGAGTTGGAGAATATCATGCTAAGTGAAGGAAGCCAATCTCAGAAAACCAAATGTCGAATGTTCTCTTTGATAAGTGGATGCTGATTCATAATGTGGGGGAGGACACTGGGAGAACGGAGGAACTTTGGTCACAGGGGTGGGAGGGGAGATGGGGCAGGAGGACAGTAAACATGGTGGAATATGATGGACATCATAACCCTAGCTTTATGTATGACCGCATGTATGTTGTGATTCTACATCACATACAACCAGAGAAATGAAAAGTTGTGCTCCATCTGTGTACAATGAATCAAAATGTATTCTGCTTTCATGTAAAACTAAATAAATAAATTTTTCAAAAAAGAATATATAATCCAGATGTTCCTTGATCTCTGAAAGCAATTTTTCTTAAATCTGAACTTGTTTACATCACAAAAATTCTTTATAATAAAAGAATGAAAGAAATAAAAAAAAAGAAATCAGAACATTTTAAATCACCTGAAAATTTTTACTAATTAACCAAATTGTTATATAAAATGTATACATATAAACTTTATGAACATAAATGAACAATTTCAAGAACACTTCCTAGCAAATAAACTAAAGAAAACCAATTCTTGAACTAAAGATTCAGTCAGATATGTCTTTTGGGGAGAAACAATTCTTTAATAAGTAAGATTTTATTTCAAACTCAGAAAAATATTCCAAATATTCTTAAGCCCAAGAAAAATATAACTCCCCACATTTATTTTTTTAAAAAAATGGACCATCAGCAAAAGTGTTCAATGAACTATAGTACCAAAACTCTGAAAGTAATTGGATTTGAGTCCCACAACTCCTAAATTGAAATCCTGTCACGTCTAGCAGAGGCGGTGGAAAATGCCTTCTAGTGGGAGATCCACATGGTTACCATCTGTTTTATGAAGTCAGACAAACCTGGCTTTATTAACAGAAGCAAAACAGATCGGGGGTGGCAAAAACTGCCCAACATTCCAAAGTTAATTTCTGTTCTTTTTATCAAGAGAATCTTAATTAGTTGTGGTATCTTTTCAAAATCGTGAGGAAATAAGCTTTTTAAATCCAAGACATTTGTTTAACGCTCAGAAGATTCTTACCAATGAAGTATTCTTATCTTTCCATAAGAATTATGAAACACTTAGCTCTTAGCAGAATTGAACATAAGATGCTTAGAGCAAGACAACTAAAACAATGAAAAAAAAATCCTCCATGATCTACTGCTAAGTCTGTGTGCAATAAAAATTCAAAGAAGATACTAGGCATTTTGGAGTATACAAACTGAGAGGAACCACCCTAAAGCCTAACTGCTCCATTTAAGAGGAATGTGCTTTCAGTATTATTATTTATCTCTGTTGGAAGCACAAAGGCATCTTTCAGATTCATTAGGGATGAGAGTTCAAATAAATGTTCAGACAATGAATAATGATTATCTTACATATGTCTTCAGTAGTTTCTAAAGTATCAAGGGACTATATCTAAAGACCATACACTCTAAAATAATCCCAAAGTTTATGCAGTTGTTACAGGTGAAGCAAATAATCACATATTAGGGTAAGCAACAAAACAATTAAAAACATCAAGACAATGGGAAGGAAATCATCAACAGAAAAGGAAGAATCTTGAAAATAAACAATATTTTTGTGGGCATTTTAACAGTTCTTCTAGGGAGGGGTAGAAATCACATAATTTGTATCAATATACTATTTTTTTTTCTTTTTTTCTTTTCCACAGTGCTGGGGATCAAACCCAGGGCCTTGCACATGCTAGGCAAGGGCTCTACCACTGAAATATACTCCCAGCCCAAATGTACTTATAATTCAATCCAACTGCATGTCATTTAATATATTTCATAAGAACCAATTATTTTACTATGCTTGTTTACATCCAGATACAGATTTAATAAAGAGCCAAATTTCACCCTGGGCAAATTCAATGACTTTCAGGCCATTTTTTACTTCAAATCAAAATCAATCTGTAATACACAAATGGGTAACAAGGATGTGCTATTAACTATCTATACAACTACAGAATAAGTTCCAAGATTCATTCAGACAACAAATATTTATTGAATGCAGGCACTGTGCGAACTGCTGGAGATACAGTTGGGGCAAAGACGAAGACAAGGACAATAAGATATATTTTCTAGAAGGGAAGACAACACTTAATAGGGACACAAATTATCATTTCATTTATAACTGGAATAAATGGTACAGATTAAAAAATAGAGGGAACTAGGAAAGCATTTACCTGGGAGATTTGCCCTCAGCTGGGAAGTCAGAGGTTACATCAAGAATGGAAGGACACAGCTGGGCATGGTGGCACATACCTATAATCCCAGTGACTTGGGAGTCTGAAGCAGGAGAATGGCAAGTTCAAGGCCAGTCTCAGAAACTCAGCACAGCTCTAAGCAACTCAGTAAGACTCTGTCTCAAAATTTTTTTTAAAATAATAAAAAATAAAAAAGGGAGCAGGGGCTGGGGATATATATAGCTCAGTGGTAAAGCACTTCTGGGTTCAATCCCCAGTACCAAAAAAAAAAAAAAAAAAAAAAAGAATGGAAGAACACATAGAAGATGGACAGGCCAAGAATAGGGAAGAATGAGTGTTCCCTAAACAGAGAGAATGGCACATTAAAGGCCTTGAAAGCAGCAAAGAGCTTGGGAAATTTACAGACCTGAAAAGATGTCATTGTGGTAGGTGTTAAGTGGATAGAAGATACAGAGGAACACAAGGGCTGGATTGCACAGAAGAACCTCACAGACCAGGCTAAGAATTGGTAATCTTCACCTTCTGAGCAATATGATTCATTAAAGAACTATGTACAGGGGAGTGGTATGTTCAACTAACTAACTCCTGTGAAAAAGTGGATCAGAGAAGCATCCACTTAAGAGAGTACACTAAGGGTCTAGAGCCAAGAAGGTGCTAACTTGGGTACTACCCAAGTGGAGGGGCAGAGAAGTGGACTTTATCTCTGAAAACTATAGCTGCTTCTATGATAGCTAAGATCATAAAATCATATGATTCTGAGTTTCCTTAAGTTTATATTTTAATTATGCACTGTTAGGACTAGATTACATACATTCAAACTGTTCTACCATGTGTTCTAGGCCATTTGACAGATTTGACTCCTCCTCCTTCTTGAGTCTTTTGTATTTCCTGACTTCTCTAATATCACATTTCTCCTAGTTTTCTTTCTATTGTTGTGGCCACTCCTCCTCAGAATTCTTTGTAGGCTTCTCTCCCTTTTTTCCTACTTAATGTTTGAGGGATTTGATCCTGAGCACCACTCTTTATTATAAATTGTCTCTCTGGTTAATTTCACCCAGACCTATAACTTTAAACACCATCTTTTGGCTCATGAATTCAAACTCCATATCTATAATCCTGACTTTTCCAGTAAACTCCTGACTCTGAGACAAGAACCTCCCTATTTGATATCTTAACCTGGCTGCATCTTAAATTCTGGTCTAGCCACTATACACTAGCTTTCTATTATTCTGTAACAATCTCTGCTAATTCCTTCTAGGCACAATGGAACACACCTATAATCCCAGCAGCACAAGAAGCTGAGGCAGGAGGATCTCAAGTTTAAGGCCAGCCTCAGCAACTTCGCAGGACTGGGGATATAGTTCAGTAGTAAAGCACCTCTGGGTTCAATCCGCAATACTCCTTCTGCCCCCTAAAAAAAAATCCCTGCCAATTTCTATCTCAGATAATTCATACTTTTTATACTTGATGTTTCCCTGGCCAAAAAAACCTTTCTCTAAAGACTACCTATTCTAACAGAAACCCAGTTGTACTACTACATCCTGTCTTAATTTCCTGGATACCACTCATTAATACTTTGTTTTTCCTGTGTTTTTTACCTCACTAGAAGGTAAGTTTCACAAGGACAGGAACCTTATCTGTCATCTTCATCATGAGGTTGCCAGCACAAAGAACAGTTCAGGATATATAGTAATGTTCAAAAGAATATCTGTTATATGTGGGAATTAAGGTTAATTTCAGGTACAATTCCAAATTCGTTTTTCCTCCAAAAATGTACTATCAAATTTTTTTACATATACATACATATATACATATACACACACACACACACACACACACACACACACACACACAAGTGTATATAGAGAGAAATGAGGAAGAGACAATCATGATGTGAGAACAACTATCAAAGAGTCTCATATACCTTACAAGTGTAGGTAACTAGTTTGGGGGTGGAGGGCAGAGGAGGAATATGTGCTGGGTATCAAACCCAGGGATCTGCCATTGAGCCCCAATCCTACAGAATTCTGAAATACCTTTTCTTTGGTCAGTTCCATGGTAAAATACATTAGACAATATACATATTAAAATACATGTTTTAAAAAGTTAAAAGAATTGCAACTAGAAAGCCTGCACTATAGAACATTCTAAACAAAATATTCCATGAAGATGAAATTAAAAAAAAAAAAAACATGAAAACCAGCAAAGGGAAGAACCACACTAAAGGAATAGTCAATTAAAGGAGAAGCTAATTCAAATCAAAAACTAGAAATAAACCCAAATGACCAGGAATACGGATCACATCCCAATAATAGCCTTGAACATTAATGGCCTAAACTCATCAATCAAAAGACAAAGACTGGAAGACTGGATTAAAAAACAAGGCCTAGGGATAGAGGTATAATTCAGTGGTAGAATGCTTAACTGGCACATGTGAGGCACTGGGTTCAATCCTCAGCACCACATAAGAATTAATAAATAAAAACAAAGGCACTCAAAAAAAGATACAATAAAGTTTTTATTAAAAAAAAAAAAGACCCAACAATAGGCTATCTCCAAGAGACTCGCCTCATAGGCAAAGACACCCACAGACTGACAGTGAAAGGATGGGAAAAAACATATCGTTCACATGGATCACATAAACAAGCAGTGGTTTCTATCCTCATATCAAATAAAGTAGACTTTAGGCCAAAGTTAATCAGAAGGGACAAAGAAGGCCATTTCATACTGCTTAGGGAATTATACATCAAGACGTAACAATTGTAAATATTTATGCCCCAAACAATGGAGCATCTACATATATCAAACAAATTTCAAGAATCAAATAGACCACAACACAATAATACTGGGTAACTCTGACATGCCTCTGTCACCATTGGATAGATCCTCCAAACAAAAATTAAATAAAGAAACTATAGAAGTAAAAAAATACATGGGTTGGAGCGATGGTGCAGTGATAGCGTGCTCGCTTGGCATGCATGAAGCACTGGGTTCGATCCTCAGCACCACATAAAAATAAAATAAAGACATTCTGTCCACCTACAACTAAAAAATAAATATTTTTTTAAAAATACAATTGATAATTTAGACTTAGCAGACATATATAGAATATTTCATCAATAAATGATTGAATATACTTTCTTAGCAGCATGCAGATCCTTCTCTAATATAAATCATGTTATGTAAGCTATCATATATGTTGGTATGCAATTTGAATATTATCTTAATATATTTTTAGCATCTGTAGGGTTATTCTGATAGGTCCCTTTCCATTAATTTTTGTGTTCTTGCTTTATTTCTTGAATAGACTTGTTTGATTTTTACCAAATTTTAGCTGTATTATTTCTTCTCTATTTTATGTATTTCTACTCCTCTTATTTTTTCCTTCCTACTACATAATCTGAAAATAATATGATTCTTATCCTAGTTTCTTTCTGATACAAGTACTTAAGTTATAAATGTTCATCTGAGTAGTTTCATCCTATAGATCCTGATATTTTAAGTTTTTATTATCACTTAGTTCAAAGCACTTTTTATTTACCTTTCTGTGCTTTCTTCCTTGACCTCTGAGATATTTATAAGTGTGCCATTTAATTTTTAAATAGCTGACATGTGGAGGTGGGGTTCTATGTATCTTAAGGTGTTCGACTTCTAATGTAATAAATCATACAGGAAACACAGTCTGCATGATTTCAAATTTTAAAAAAGTAATGGAAATGCTTTTTATATTGATTGTATTGGTTATATACATGTCAAAACTGATCAAACTGCATACTTCAAATATGTGCATTTTATTATACTTCAATTTTACCTCAATAAGAGGGAAAAAGGCTAAGAACTTAAAAATAAAATACATGTTTAAAGAAAAGTATATACAATACCTACCCATAATTATAATGCCATTAATGATATTTGAGGGGAGTTAATAGGAAAACATGCTCTAATTGCATAGTATGCATGCTCTAATTCTAGACTTCACCTACAATGGTCTCATTAAGTCAAAGGAATGACTGACTATCCTAACCAAGTATATGGTAATCTTAAGAAATGAGTTAAGGGAAAAAAAGAACAAATCTGAGTTTTTTTCATGGTCAAATTTTAAAAGTAATCATGCACTAACTGTTAAAAATCCAAAGCTAAAAGTGACTGATAGTTTAAGAGATCAAAAGCATGAATTATGTGATTTTTCAAACTATCTTTTCTTTTTTTATTTTTACTTGGTCTCTTTAGTTATACATGACAGTAGAATCTATTTTATATTTTTCAAACTATTTTTCCTGTAATTCTGAAAATTTTTCCTTTATTGATCCATGCTTCTTGGACATTAAGAAAAATTCTCCATGAATCTCTGCATATTAAGGATTTTTAAAAATCTGTTGATGATTGAACTGGCTAATCAAAATTTTTAGTGTTTTATTTTTTAAATCCAGTTTAAGATTTTTCCCTTCCCATTTATTTTAGTTGTATTTATTTTCTCTTTTTCCCTTGTGTTCCTTGCTTTCTGCTTAGCCAAGTTGTTTAGGTACCTCTATTATTTAGGAAGGGGAGCAAAAAGGAACACACATGGCAAAGAATTAAAGGCAACCTCTAGGGTTGTCAGTCCAACTGCCATTTTTATTTACCCTTCCCATCCCTGGTCAGAAGCACCTAGACAAGCCATCCAGTGCTTGTAATCTACAGAAGCTAAAATAATAAACATGTGATTTTTAAATTGCTGCTTGTGGTCATTTGTTACACAAGAAAAGAAAACTGAGACTCCTACCTATAAATGTTATGAGTAAAATTAAGACAAGCAAGGAGAATAGAGTAAGGTACAGTAAAATTTTGAAAGAGGTGCTTAGGGAGAGTCACACTTTGGTGACAATTAACAGGGGAAGGCCATGCTGGTCTCTGGGGCAAAAGAGTTTTATAAGCCTAGAGAACAAGTTTAAAACTCTGAGGTGGAAACGTCCTTATCCTGTTTAAGGACAACAATGAGACTTGACTGCAGTCCAGCATACAAGGGAGAAAATAACAGGAGATATGAACAAAGGAGTGATAGGGGACCTAGTGCATATGAGGCCTGGTAGGCCATCCTGAAGACTCAGGCTTTTCAGAAATAAAATGAAAAACCTTTTGACACTTTTTAACAGAAGAGCAACATGCTCTGACTTACATTTTTAAAAGATCACGCCACCCGTTGCTTTGAAATTACAGGAAGAGAGCAAAAACTAGAAAATTATTGTATTGAAAATTTTAATATATAAGCCAAGCACAATGGTGAACACATAAAATCCTAGTGACTCAGGGGACTGAGGCAGGAGAATCACAAGACTCAGGCCACTCTGGGAAACTTACCAAGACTCTGTCTCAAAATACAAAATAAAAAGGAATGAGAATGCTCAGTGATAGAGCACTCCATGTGTCAATCCCCAGTACCACCAAAAAAAAAAAGCAACATCACAATATAAGTGATACATGATGATTTCAACCAGATTATGTCAAAGTGAGGAGATTGTAGATATATTCTGAAATTAGAGCCATCAGAGGAATAATTCAAGAAGGTGAGAGAAGTTAAAATTAGAGGAGAAATATAGGCAAAAGATACAAATTTGAATGTCATCAGCATATAAAAATGGCATTTAAGTGGCATTTGAAACCATTAGACAAGATCATCAAGAATAAAGAGTATAGACAGAGGAAGAGGTCCAAGAAATGAGCCCTAGGTACCAACATTTAAAATTAGAGATAAGGTGATACCAAAAAAATAGGAAAGGCAGCCACAGTTAAAAAGAGAAACACAGGATTTCTCAGGCAGTGAAAATACTCAATATGATGTTGTAATAGATATATGTCATTATAAATTTTTCCAAACCCACAGAATGTGCATGCCAGGGGTGTACACTAACACAAAGTACTTACTCTGAACGGTAATAATTCATCCACGTAGGTTCATCAGTGACAAGTGTACCACTCTATTTGGAGATGTTGTTAGTGAGAAAAGCTATACATATTTAGGAACAGAGAGTGTATGAGATTTCTCTGTATCTTACTCTCAATTTTGCTATGAATCTAAAACTTCTCTAAACAAAAGTAGGCTTTAAAAGAATGTGGAAGTAAATGTGAGGTGCTAAGCAACTCAGTGAGACCCTGTCTCTAAATAAAAATGCAAAATAGGGCTGGGGATGTGGCTCAGTGGTTGAGTACCCCTGAGTCTATCCCCAGTACCGATCCATCGGTCAATCAATCGATCTATAGAAATAAAGGATAGCTAGATAAATAAAAGAAGGTGGAAGTAACCAACCATGTTAAATTATGCTGATAGGTTTAGTAAGAATTAACCACAGGATTCAGTAACAGGAAGTCTCATGATGACAGTTTCAGAGAAGTAATGGTGGGTGGGCTCAACTGAAAATGAGGAAAAACACAAGAAGACAGCAACTCCTTCTAGATTCTACAAGGAAGACAGGGAACTATGGCAGAAGCTGGGAGGGAAAACCAGGAGTGTTTCTGTTTTTGTTCTTTGCTGATTTTACAATGAACACGATGATAGCACTTTTGGTACACTATGCTGTATGAGTCAGCTTGGGCTGCCATAACAACAAAAAATGATACAGTGGGTGGCTTAAGCAACAAAAAGTTATTTTCTCATGACTCCAGAAGCTAAAAGTCAAAGATCAGGGTGCCAGACTGGTTGGGCTCTGGTGAGGACCCTCTTCCTAGCTTGTAGGTGAGGATCCTCTCACGGTATTCTCACATGGCAAAAAGAGCAAGCTCTTTTATAAGCTCTTCTTATAAGGGCACTAATTCTAACATGAAGGCTCCATCCCTGTGACCTTGTCTAACCCAAAGTATCTCCCAAAGTCTCCATTTCCTAACACCATCAAACCAGGGGTTAGGGCTTTAATGTATGAATTTGAGGAGATACAATGTTTAGTTTATAATACAGGCTAATCACGTGACCTAAGAGAGAAGGGAAAACTGATTTAAAAAGAGAAGAGTTAACTAAAAATGATGCCCCTAAGTAAACAAGCAACTAAGATCTTTTATATAAACATATGTGTGTGTGTGTGTGTGTGTGTATATGTTTGTCAAAGAATTGGCCCTATGTAAAAGTACAGAGTCCATCCATGGTAAAATAAGGCAAGGCAGAATATACAGCTACAGAGTACAGAGATGAACAGACATACATAGTTGGTAGAACTTTATCTGCGTTCTGATTATCTCTACTTTCTCTGGTAAGAACCCACAGTAAGCAAATGCTGAAGCTTTCTTGAAAAAAGCTCTATGAAAAGTCAGCTCAGAAGTACTTCGATATTGCCAAGAAAACCCCAAAGACAATCTCTAAGATTAAAATTGGTTTTTAAAAAAAGAAAAAGAAAAAGTCAGGTGTGGTGGCACACACCTGTAATCCCAGCATCTAGGGAGACTGAGGCAGAAGGATCACAAATTTGAGACCAGCCTCAGCAACTTAGCAAGGACCCAAGCAACTTAGCAAGAACCTGTCACAAAATAAAAAATAAAAAGAACTTGGGATGTGGCTCAGTGGTAGTGTCCCTGGGTTCAATTCTCCAGCACCAAAAAAAGACAGGGGAAGGGGGGAAGGTTTACTGGCCAAATCTCACTACAACACATAGATCTCTCATAAATCTTAAAATATGAGCAAACCAAATCCAGGAAGATAATACATTATAATCAAGTTGAGATTATTCCAGGAATATAATGTTTGTTTAACACTTAAAAATCAGACTATGTATTTCACCTTATTAAAAGATTAAGATGAAAAATAATAACTTTATTAGCTGTAGAAAAAGTACTTACTAAAATTTAATATCATTTGTGATTTTTTTTTTAAATTCAGCCAGGCACAGTGGTACACACCTGTAATTCCAGTGGTTCGGGAGGCTGAGGCAGGAGGATTGCAAGTTCAAAGCCAGCCTCAGCAACAGCAAGGCACTAAGCAACTCAGTGAGACCCTGTCTCTAAATAAAATATAAAACAGAGCTGGGGATATGGCTCAGTAGTCGAGTGCCCCTGAGTCCAATTCCCAGTCCCCCACCAAAAAGAAAAAAAAAAAATTCAAACAAACTACAAGTAAAAGGAAACTTCCTTTATCTCAAAAAGAGCATCTACAATAAACACCTTACTTATTTGACACAGCATAAGATATCTCTTTGAAATGAAAAATAGGAAAAAGATAACTTTTACCAGCACTTTTATTCAATACTATACTAGAGGTCCTAGATACTTCAGTTTAAAAAAAAGAAAATAATTTGAAACATGTTATAAAAAAATGAACTAATAGTACTCAATATTCATAGATAATATGTACATAGAAAATCCAAAAGGATCTACAATGGAATTATTAAAATTAATGGGCCTAATAAGATTGCTGGACCTAATGCCAATATACAAAAATTAATCACATTTCCATAGACCAGCAACAATTATTAAATGATACCTGTATAATGAATGATACCATCTATAACAGCACCAAGAATATCAAACAACTAGGTGTAATGGTGGACACCTGCAATAGCAGCACCTCAGCAACACCAAGCAACTCAGTGAGACCATGTCTCTAAATAAAATACAAAAAATAGGGCTGAAGATGTGGCTCAGTGGTCAAGTGCCCCTGACTTCAAACCCCAGTATTCCCCTCCTCCAGAAAAAGAATATCAAACACCTAGGAATTAATCTAACTAAAGATGTTTAGGATCTCTACATAGAATATTAATAAAACATTACTGAGAAAAATCAAACATCTAAATAAACAAATGTCCATTGTATGTTCATAAATGGGAAAACTAAATTTTTTAAACATAAAATGTCCAGATTCTAGAACAGGAATTCTTAGCCCAAGGTCCTCTGACCCAAAGGTTCCATGGTTAGAAGTCAAGATACAAAAGACACTTGCTACACATCATCTGTATCTCATTGTGCCTTAGTATTTTGGTGTGCCAGTTTCAACTGAATGCAACTACATCTCTTTGCCTGCAGTTTTTCAAGGAGCTGGCTGAGTGCTGCAAATCAATGCTGTGTCCTCACCAGCCCTCAATTATTGACATGTGTGAAGAATGAACATATGTGATGAATGC
Organism: Geosciurus inauris; assembly: GCA_004024805.1. NCBI lineage: Eukaryota > Metazoa > Chordata > Mammalia > Rodentia > Sciuridae > Geosciurus > Geosciurus inauris. Next base: position 55,963 of record PVHX01004576.1, on the reverse strand, counting down.
AATGTGTACAAGGAACACTGGCTACCAGGGTGTCCAGAGAATTAAGCTTGGAAAGGCACTGAATAAAAGGTATATTATCAAATTCATTAAGTGTATTCCTCAATGTCAGTATATTTCTTGTGATCACTCCCCATATTAACAATTTATATTTGGATCCTTATCTCAAGGTCTACATCCAGAGAAACCAAGAAAACTAAGACCCAGTAGTACCATGAACAATTCTCTATTTTCAAAACTGCTAATTGAAGGAAGTGCTTCAACAAATCAAAGTAACATTAGCACTACATATGATTATCTTCAAGACCACAAACATTTTCATATCATATGACAGTTGCTGCATATCTCAAAATATTTTTACATTCATCTTTACTTGGAAATTGTTCATTAGTGGACCTACCACTAAATTACACATGACTGCAATCTTCCTGTCTATAATGTGTTATGCAGCTTTCCTGTCTATGTTGTTCGTGTAACTATTGAGCAACTACCTCTGTACCAAGTAATTATGCAACCACAAAACAGTAAATTTGAATGTTTTCATAACTAGAGATTAACTCAAAGAGCCATGGGTGAATTCTGGTGTTCTTGGAAGAATTAGCTTTACTCTATACAGTGAAATATGGAAATGTCTATTACATATGCAAAAATTAAAAGCAATTAAACTTTAATCTGTCCATATTTTAGATCTAATTTTTGTTACTGTATGCATTTATTAAAATGTATATGTCTGTTATCACAAAATTAATATCATGAAGCCTTTTATTTTAATAATATAGTTCCTTTATAATGCTGTACATTTTCTTGTATGCTTTTTTAATAATACTGTATAGGTTACATAGCCTTCACTAGATAAAAGATAAAAACACAAAACAAAACTTTAAGAAACTCTGGTCTAAAAGATAATACAATAAGCCAGGCACAGTGGCGCATGCCTGTAATGCCAGCAACTTGGGAGGCTGAGGCAGGAGGATCCTAAGTTTGAAGTTAGTCTCAGCAACTTAGTGAGATCCTGTCTCAAAATTTTTAAAATTAAAAAAAAAAAAAAAAAAGGACGGAGGATGTAGCTCAGAGGTTAAGCTCCCCTGGGTTCAATCCCAATACCAAAACCAAAAGGTAAAAAGGATTATATAATATAGAAAAATCCTCAGAACCCCATGGTAGAAAAATTTATTAAATAGAACTCGGAAAGCACAACCTTAAAGCAAAAACTTAATAATCTGGATGTTAAAATTAAATACCACTATTCACAAAAAGATATCATTAATAAAGTGAATAAGTAATAAAGTGAGAGAACATCTTTGCAAAATGTATAATTGATAAAGAGTTCATACCCAGAATAAAGAACTCCTACAAATCAGTAAGAAAAAATATCAACAACCATTTAAAAATTAGGCAGGGGACTGACCCATCTTTTTTTTTTTAAATTGGTCATCCAAAAATACCCAATAAACCTATGAAAAGGTATTTAACCTTATTAATAACATGGAAATGCTCTAAAACTGCAAAGAGGTAACAACGGGCAACCACCAAACACAAAAGTTTAAAAGTTTGACCACATCAGTTCTGACAAGAAACAATAGGAACTATGTACACTTATTAGTGAGAGTGTTCATTAGTATAACATGCTTTGGAAAACTGGTATTATCTTCTAAGATTACAAAAAGTAACTCACATAAAAAAATCAACTCTATGGTATAAGTTCAAAATTGTGGTAAAACATTATATTATTTGAGAATTTACACACATGAAACTATTTCATGCTGGCACTTCTCAATAGCAACACCAGAAGCCAGGAGGCAATAAAATATTGACATTAAAAATTCTGAGGAATGGTGATTTCAAACCAATTCTAGGCCCAGCCAAATCAAGCAGAAGAAAAAATATTTCAGATATATATGGTCTTCAAAATGTTTATTCCTGTTCTCCTTTTCTCAGAAACCTACTGGAGCATACCTCCATCAAAACAAGGAAAAAGAAGATAAATAATGCCGAAAACAGATTTTAACAAAGAAGAAAGGCAAAGAGAACTTCCACAGTTGGTAAAAGAAAATCTCCAAATGATAGCTCTGCTAATTTAAGACTTGGAGAGAAACAAAGCCAAATTTGAGCAGAGAAACACATTTCCAGGATATTTTCTATGTGGGATTACACTGAGATACAATACCAAATTCTGTCAGTAATTCTGAGGATGAATTAGTTAGGTATATAGAAAACTAAGTAAAGAGTAAAAGAAAGAAATTAGTGTCTACAAAGTGATTGTACCTATGAAGAACATCAGACAATCTTTTTTTTTTAAGAGACAGGCTCATTTGGGAAAGCAGAGACTCATTTGAGGGAGAATGAAACCCACTTCCAGATGGAAAGAGGCTTCATACAATCTTAACAGAGTGAATTATAAATACCAATTTATCCCAAAATATGAGATATCTACATCAGGAAGATTAAAGTACAGGAAGCAAATATGCATTGGATGTGGGGATAGGACTGTGAGCAGCAGCTAGAAAGCTAAAGTCTCAGCTTCCCTCCTTGGAAGGTAACAAACTATACATAAAATTGGGGTAGGAAAAAAAATAAGTATTAGAGCAAGCTATTTAGGAACATGGAAGGAAATATCAAAACATTCAACTCAATGAATAATTGCCTGAGTACACTGAAAATAAGAGTGTGAAGAATGAGTCAGAGAAACTTCTTTTCACCATGAATCCAGTAGTACAATTTTCCTTTTAATAAAATTATATTTGGGTCATGCATGTAATCCTAGTGGCTTAGGAGGCTGAGGCAGGAGGATTGTAAGATCAAAGCCAGCCTCAGCAACCTAGCAAGGCCCTAAGAAACTCAATGAGACCCTGTCTTCAAATAAAATACAAAAAAGGGATAGGGATGTGGCTCAGTGGTTAAGAGCTCCTGGGTTCAATCCTTGATGCCAAAAAAAAAAAAAAAAAAATTATACTTGGGAGGCTGAAAGCAAGAGGATCACAAGTTGAAGGCCAGCCTAAACAACTTAGTGAGACCATGGCTCTAAATAAAACTATAAAGGTCTGGGAATGTAGCTTTGTGGTAAAATGCCCTGAGTTCAATCTCCAGTACTGAAATAAATTAATTAATTAAATTTAAATTAAATACACTATTTGTAAATGTAAAAATTAGTTTTTAAAAACATGTATGAGCTAAGGTCAATTGAGAAGAATAGCCATTATTTATTTCCCTGTGTACCACATAGTACATACCAGGTCTTCTACACATGGTTTATGTTTTTCCTGGGGTTTTTTTTTTCCCCTGGGATTGAACTCAGGGGTACTTGACCACTAAGCCACATCCCCAGTCCTACTTTATTTAGAGACAGGGTCTCACTGAGTTGCTTAGTGCCACATCTTTGCTGAGGCTGGCTTTGAACTTGCATTTCTCCTGTCTTAGCCTCCCAAAGTGCTGACATTACAGGCGTGCACCACCACCCTGGCTTTTTCTGGGTTTGTTTTTTTGTTTTTGTTTTTTTTTGGTGGGTTTTTTTGGTTACACTAGAGATCAAAACCAGGGCCTCAAAAATGACAAACAAGTATTCTGCCACTCAGCTATATTCCCAGCCTCATAAATATTATTACTATTCCTCTGGTCAGCTATATAGAACAGTAGTACCCCAATTTTACAAAGAAAGTAATTGAAAATACAAATGAATAAGGAACATTTTTTAGTTGTTTTAGTTTTCTGTTTGATCCTTTACCTTTCCAGCCGTAGCAAAATATTCACCATCAGGAGACCATTCCATCAAAAGCACAGAGACTGAGGTTCTAAAACAAAAAATAAATAGTTAGCATTTTAAAAATCGGGCACATAGTATATATAAATGATCAAGATAAAATTTTCATAACATCAAAGTTACAATAATCAGAACAAGAATGTTTTTGCCTCCCTAAAAATTTTTTTTAAAAAATTCACCTTCCTAAAAACAAATTAATTAAAGCTAATACAAAGTTCACCATGGAGAAAGAAGAACATTAAGTAATATGAATACAGGATATCTCCACCCACAACATCCTGAATACAACATGTTAAAACTGAGCTCATCATCTTCTCTGGCTAACTGGCCCTTTTCATATAACCCATGTTAATGTTAATGGTGCAACCATCCTTCCACTTGAAAGAATAACTGGCAACTTCCCCCTCCCAGTTCATATATTACCTACTAATTAATAATTTCTACATGTCAATTCTGTCAACTCAAGTCCTGGGGCTTTCCTGAAAACACTGCTGTCCCTTTTTATAAACAATTAACTGTGGCACAAACTGAAGGATGACATTATAATGGGTTTTGGTCAGAAAACGTCTACTTTTGAGGCTTCTGAATGCAATGGTGCCATCAAAAAATAAAGATCTTTATAAAAGGGAACATAATTTAGAAAGCATTTTTTTAAATTAATGAACATAATAACAGAGTTAGACACTAACTTGCACTGCCAGACGCACTTCCAATCATTTAAAATGGGAGGAATTTTATTATCAATTTCTTCCTCCTCTTCCAGAATATCATCTCCTGGAGGAGCCCACAACTGAACAGAATCAGTTGCTGTCAACAATCTGTTATCTGAAAATTAAAGAATGTTCTGATGAATAAACAAGGATTATCTCAGGAAAGAAATGCACTTGTGGGTCTCTGCTTTGATCTGTAAACTATTAGATGAAAAATAAGCAATATTGTCTATGAAAAACACTTGGGGTATATCTATTTAGAAGCATTCCCTAGAAGAAGCAAGGAAAAAAGAATCCCCAAACAAGAAAAGTTTACTAGTGAAGAGCTATTGTGTATCTATCAAGTCATTAAAAAAGAAAAAGAAAAAAAGAGTAAAAGTAGAATAAGAAATCCCCAAACCTCTGATATAGTATAAAATGACATGAGGCATAACTACAAATTAGTGAAATTTGGTATCTACAAAGAATATAAAAATAACCCTCATTCATTGTCAATGTAAAAGGGGACAACAGCTATTATCATTAGAGGTTTCTAATCTTTGGAGATTAAAGATAGAAATTTCCTGAAATACAAATGATAACCAAAATAAGGTGGAGTTTTTTTGGTTCCTGTTTTATTGATGATTTTGTTTCTTAGTAAATATAAGAGTAAGGTGAAGCACTAGGGAAACACACAACTATTTCTTGAAATAATTTCATTAAAAGGCAAAGACAAAAAAGCATAGAATAGTAAATTAAGCACTATTCAAAACAGTGTACTATCAAAAAAGAAGTATACTTATTCATCAACAAAAGGAAAATAAAATATTGATCGTTTTCTTATTATGAAAGACCATATCACATTGTAATCATACATTTAAAACAAATATTTAATTTTTATAATTTGTAAATACAATTGCTAAGTACCTTGAGGGTCCCATGCTAAGTTATATGTCACGGAACTCAAAAAAAACTGCCCAGTTTTAAGCCACTGATACTTGAGTTGCTGAAACATGTAGAGAGAAAGAAAAAAGAAAAATATATATTTTAAAAACATCCAAAAACCCTACCATTTTATTATTTTCTTCAACTTAAGACCTTATGATCTGAAATAAAAATGCAAATACTTCACCATTATTTTCATATGCTATTTTTAAAATAACATTCAGTAGTCCCACTCAGCATTTATTCTACCACATTAAGCTGCTTGCCATACCCAAACAAGCATGTTCTCTCAGGCCTCTTTCCTTATCTACAAATATATTTTTACACTTAGGATATCCTTTCTCTCTCTTCTCTATCTGAAAATTCCTGTATTTCCATTAAGATCTAGCTAAATCATCACCTCTATTATGAAGCCTTCTGACATTCTGATAGTGCCCAAAGCACTTTGACATTCTGCCATTAAAACATTGATCACACAATTGTCAGTCATTTATGTATCTGACTCTCTTACTAAATTGCAACTCTTCCAGGGCAGGAACTATACCATAATAGTCTTTGTATCTTCAGTTCTTATTAATGCCTGCTACAAAGATGCCCAAAAATGTTTAATAAAATAAATGCATATTTGAAAGAAATGTAAATAAAGAAAGAAATACACATCACAATCCTATGGACTTAATGTCTAAAAGAAAACTAAATATACCTCAAGAAGTTAACAGATTATATAACCTATAATGCACAAACCTGATATATATTATATTTGAATAATTTCCATCCATTTTTAAAATATTTTCATTCTAAGGAGATTTAAAGTTTCAAAGTCAAAAGCCTTCAACATGAAATACAGCATTATAAATAGAATAAAAGTTTATACATTTCTTTGCTCTATGTAAATATAAAATGTCCTTTTGTAAAAATATAGTGCAATATAAAGCTATATAACCTCAGGTAAGTTATACATTAACTGTCTGGCAAGTAAAATATTTTTAAATACTTTTTCTCTTTATAATATTGTGTGTGTGTGTGTGTGTGTGTGTGTGTGTGTGTGTGTGGTGCTGGGGACTGAACCCAGTGTCTTGTGCATGGGAGGCAAGCACTCTATCAACTGAGCTATATCCCTAGCCCTATAATATTTCTTAAATGTTTAATAAATAATTTATGCAAGGTTTCTTGGGTACTTATACATGTAAAACCTACATTTCATTATCCAAAATAATTTTGTGTTTTATAATCAGGGAAAAGTTGTTTAATTTTGGTTACCATTGCTAACCAAAATCAGTCTCAAAGATATTTTAAATACTACTCGAATCTATTTTAAAATAGTAATTAAATCATTCCTAAAATTACAGACATCTAATATGCTGTCCTTTCGTGTTCCTTAGAATGTACCAGCTACATTCATGTTCCTTAGAATGTAACCAGCTACAAATTAATTTTTTTCTCTACTACTGCAGAAATTTAAGGAAATCTAAATTTTAAATATGTACTCTAGTTGACAATGTTTTGTTTTGTTTTGTTTTTGTAGAGCTCAGGATGGAACCAGGGCTTATGAATGCTAGACAAACACTGTATGCCTAAGCTGTACATCCTAAGCCCTAAGCCCTCTAAGTAACTCATAAGTACTTCAAGATTTGACATCCATTTCATAGTATTACCATATAGAATACTATTTTAATTCATTCTTCTTTTAGAAAAGTAAAAAGAAATTATCAAATATACATATTTAATGAAATATACCAAAACTAATTTTAATGCATTTCATTTTTAAAAACACTTTTTTAAAAATTTTTTTTAGTTGTTGATAGATCTTTATTTTGTTCATGTATTATTTATATGTGGTGCTGAGGATCGAACCCAGTGCCTCACATATGCTAGGCAAGTGCTCTACCACTTAGCTACAGCCCCAGCCCTTAAAAACACTTTTTAAAGAAGCTGGATATAGTGGTGCACAACTATAGTCCCAGTTACTCAGGAGGCGGAGGCAGAAAGATGGCTTGAACCCAGGAGATTGAGATCAGCCTGGGCAACAGAGGAAGATCGTGTTTCAAAAAAGAAAGAAACACAGAAAGAGAAAAAAAAAAAAAAAAAAAACAGAGAAAGAGAAAGAAGGAAGGGAGGGAGGGAGGGAAGGAAAAATAAAATATAGTTTAAAATTACTTATAAGTATATATTCAGCATTCAGATTTAACATTTGCAGTTTTGATATTTTGAGTGACTACAGAGTTGGGATGCATGTAGTTTTGTTTCGGGAACTGAACCAAGGGCACTTTACAACTGAGCTACATCCTCAAACCTTCTTATTTTTTTATTTTGAGATGAGGTCTTGCTAAATTGCTAAGGCTGGCCTTGAACTTGCATTCCTCCTGCCTCAGCCTCCTGAGTTACTGTGCCCAGCTGCATGCAGTAATTTTTAATAGGATGGATGGTTCTAGCCATGTAGAATTTTCTGAATATTAAATAAAATTTAGCACTCAGTATAAATGTAAATGTTTCTCAATGAGGTGTACTAGACCATGTAGCTGGTAGTGAACTTATCAAAGCCTCTAACTTCACTAAACAAATATTTACGAGTACCAAGTATTTAGGTTGCATCAATGAACAAAAGAAATAATGTTCCCTATTCCATATGGCCATATAAGTGAATGAAAGATGTGAAACTCCCTATTCCTATGGAGCTTCCATTCTAAAGAGTAAACAAACACACAAGATAAGCGCTATGGAAAAAAGTTTAAAATAGATAAAAAGAGTATAAGTAAGTTGTAATTTTTATAAAAGTGTGACCAAGGTAAACCTCATTGAAAAAGTATTATTCAGCAAAAATCAAAAGAATATGCAGAATCAAAAGAATATAGCTTTAGAGCTATATGGAGGAAAAACAATCCCAAAATAGCCAATTCAAAAGCCCAAAAATGGAAGGGTAATTGAGGAAAGATGAAAACTTACCAGTGTGAATGGAATAGAATCAGGGAAAAGAACAGTAAGAGATGAGTTGAGAAGTAATTAAATGTGGCACTGGGAAAAAAGGAGGTTATAAATCTATTTTAAGGCTTTGGGCTTTTAATCTGACAGATATATGGAGTAATTAGAGAATTTAAATAAGAGAAGTATCGTAACCTGCTCTGTTGAGAGTAAAGATGGGAAGAGGAAAGAAGAATTAACTGGAAACCAGACATCAGATAGAGATGGTAATAAATTAGACTAGTTTAGACTAGCATAAACCTTAACACAAGAAATGGCAATTAGCAACTCTAGAAACATGGGTTTCTAAAATATCCTTACCAAATTTACAATGATATTCTAGCCTACTTTCAGCAACAGCTCTGAAGGAACTCTTCATTGCTATCAACTAGATTCTAAAGTTAACTAGAATAATTAAAACTAAAAATTTATCAATAAAAAATAAAGTTAACTAGATTCTAAAAGTATTCTACTATCAATTAGTACTTACACAATTTCTCTTATGAGAATTTATGCCCAAAGGCTCAAAAATACAAACAGCATTACCATATGAAGCTGCAATCTAAAAAAGAATGAACATAACATTAATATTTAGGAAAAAGTAAAATAAAGATCATCTTCTTTTCAACAAACTAATTATATACAATACAATCTGAATGCAGCATTTGTGGTTTACTTCCTCTATAAACACACCTGGAAGTGTACTGGACTGAAGAATCTTCTATGTTATATCAACAAAATCAATAGGCTTTATGTAACAAATACAAAGTTCATCTACTCAAAGAAATCATCTTCTCTGTAAGAATTATTTAATTTTAAATATATAGAAATAACTTCACTGACAAAAACACATTTCAATATCACATCTGTTTATCAGAAATTTTATAATCCAGTAAAAATAACATAAGAACCATGAAAAGTAGGAAAAGAAATTATCAGGTCTTAAGAATGTATCAAACAGGGGCTGAGGCTGTAGCTCAGTGGTAGAGCACTTGCCTAGCACACATGAGACACTGGGTTCAATCCTCAGCACCACATAAATATAAATAAATAAAATAAAGGTATAAAATACAATAACATTAAAAAAGAATGTATCAAATAAAATTGCATTAATTATATTATCAAAGAAAATGCTAATTGGGAAACTGTCTAGAAGTAGAAACAGAAAAAATTAGCTAAGGAGATATCACAAAGTCATCCACTGTACCTGGAGGGAAAAGAACTGAACAGTTGTCTTCAAAGGACTTAAATTAGGGTTTAAGCACATAAGGAATGTCAAACAGAGAAGATAAAAGCCTACTTCCCCTCTACTAACTCAATGGCTACTAGAATCACCTACTGCCAGAATAGGAGTATGTATGAAATTGTGAGAGCTACATATCTTTCAAAACAGTAGATACCTATAAGACAATTAATTATGACATTGTCATCTTAAGAGTACTTTACAATTTGTACACAACTTCTCACCTTACAATTTCCATCAATAGCCATCAATACAGGTATATTAATAAAAATTATAGAAAAGGCTTGCATAAAAGCATAAGAATATTCTAAGACTATTAAATACATTAAAAATGACAAATTAAGTAATTAAATCCCTTACTCTTCCTTGTTGATTAGAACACTCCACACAGCTGACTTGAATGTTTCCATGCTTAGCACCAGGAATGATCTGCACACATTCAAAGTCACTTGCCAAAATAACAATATCACAGCCTGATCCATATGCCTAAAAAGAAAAATTTTATGACATGTAAGATATATAACCTTTGAATTATTATTACATAATGTTTTATCTTAGATTTTGTTGCCATTTTAATATACACATTGACACATTTTATAAAACAGTTAATAGAAGTGTATCAATTGCCAAATAAGAACATTAAAAGTCACATCAAAACCGAAATTGATGGCACTCCAAACATTATCATTCAACAACTGCTACTAACAGGAAAAGGGTTCTTCCAGTTTTTATACACTGCAGTCTTTGTCCCTGCAGGTCATAAATCATTCTGTTTAGTTTCTCTCCATAGCTCATCTCTGAAAACCCTAAAGAATAAAACCACCTGAAAATATTAAAGCACTGAAAATTGCAACGATATACCCAGGATTCAAACCAGCATTAAGAAAAATCAAAAAAGAAATCAGACATGCATTCTCTAACACAATTCCACACGACTTAAAGAGCTAGTTAAACAGAGATGAACACCCAAGGCATTATTATATGCAGTAAGGCAAAAACTAAGTCAACAATTGCTCAAGTGAATCCAAGATGCAGCCTGCCTCTATCCCTCACCCACAGCCAGGCATCAAGGAGAAAATAAACCAACCCAAAGTGGTTAAAAATAAATAAATAAATAGAAAGAAAGAAAGACATTTAAAATAAGGTGATTTACATAAAATATTGGGTAAGAATAACTCTCTAGTCTGAAAAATAAACTACAACACAGAGCTATTTTTAAAAGTCCTCATTCAGCCAGGCATGGTGGCGCACGCATGTAATCCCAGCAACTAAGGAGGCTAAAGCAGGAGAATCACAAATTGAAGCCAGATTTAGCAATTTAGCGAGACACTGTTTCAAAATAAAAAATAAAAAGGGATAGGGATGTGGCTCAGGGGTTAAAGCACCCTTCAGTTCAATCCTAGTGCCCCAAAAAAGAAGTCCTCATTCAACACAACTGTAATGACAAAATCCACATATTTCTTCTATTGCCAAACTTATTCATATCTGTTTCGCAATTTTGTAAATTTTATGATAAGAAGGGGCAGATGGGGATAAATTTTTCTTTTTCTTCCAAACTCTATTTATGATGAAATATTCAAAACAACCTAACAACCTAATTCTCACATGAAAACGCCTCACTAAAAGGAACATAAATATAAAATTTATGAGGTGGTCTCTTCCCCCCTATTTCCACACCCTTAAGTAATGTGATCATGTCCTATAAAAGAGGTCCAAAAGGCAGTGCTGACATGTGATGACATCTAAATCAGTGACCTGTGCCCTAAAGACGTCTTCATATGACTGTTAATGAGAAAGAAAAATGAATATAAGGAGCAGACAGGAGACAAACTACTTCTACTGATTACTAAAACTTCCAACGTTTCCAAAATCATCCTCAACCCATGTACTTATAAATATCAAAAAAGTTCACTAAAGGAAAAGCAAAGACAGAACTTTAAGCATAGTAAATAAAAAGAAAATCCCTCACAAGAGGAAGTAGCTACTTGTATTCTTATAGACAATGCTGACTTACTGTAACGTGCAGTCAGGAAGTCTAAACTGAAAGAGAATATAAAGTATAAAGAGAAGAAATGTTTGTGTCACCATGCTAATCTTTAAAATTATATTACTAAATAGCAAAAAAAAAAATCTTACCTTGAACATTTCATAATTTTTGAACATTTCACAATTTTTGAGGTGCCTAATATTATATCAGCAAAGTGGAATGATGCAAGAGCATAGTTTAAAATCACAACAATTTTCAATTTTGGTTTTGCCATACTGTGATCTTAAACAAGTTATTTAAGCTATTTCCTCGTGGTAAAATTCAAGAAATAATATCTATAATATCTATATAGATATGTTACAAATATAATATCTATAATATCCATCTCTTAGGATAACTGAAAATTAAAGTAGAAAATCTATTTGCATAGTGCTAAACATACATCATTCACTTAAGAAACAGAACAATGTACCTAAGCTAGGAACTGGGAATGCAAAAACATAAAATATGGACCCCCCCCCATAAGTCTAATGGGGAGATGACAGGTGAATCATCAATCTTAACTAAATGACAAACTGCCATGACAGGGATAGACAAAATATTACCTAAAGACAAAAGAGATACTCAATAAGGATTACATCACTTCCTCTTCAATCTTTGCTACAAACCTGGAAGGCAGATATGATCATTGTATAAAGATACATTAATTTGCCCAAGATTTCACAGTAAGTAGAAAGTGTTCAGACTCAGGCCCTTATAAATTCTTACATCTTTTCCCTATATTTTATATTAAAAAGACATACAATAGTCCACATAGGAGTATGCTCAGAGCAGAAACCTGAAGAATGGTTCCTCTGTTTATAATACACCCAATAGGAACCTGGGGTTTTGTAAGGAGGAGCACAAAAAATGGGCTGGCCTTCCTATGAACAAATGCCCTGCATTTGGGGGGGAAAAAAAAGAAAATAACCCGAAGGGAGGGAGGAAAGGGGAGAGGGAGAGAAGAAAGAAGGAAATATTCCACGTAAATAGTGGTATACTTGCTTCTCATATGAACCACTGCTGCCAATGTCTACTATAGATAGATCCACTCTCACTGTTCAGGCACTAAAATGGCTTTTGATACTTTTCCATAGATATACATAACTGCCTAATTTTTTCCAGAGGATAGTAACATACTTCTTAGTTGTAGGGAATCCTACTATTTTTCTGATCCTTCAAATAGTTCTCAAATATGGCTGCATCAAAATTACCTACTGAACTTGCCAAAATATTTACTGTATCACAATTGTCATAGATAAAAGAATTTGGCAATATCTATCAAAATTTCAAATACAATATAACCTTTGATCAAACAATTCCTATTTTATCACTGTAAGCACACTTACAAAAGTTTGCCAAAATATATGTAGAATGATATTAACTGACCCATTTTTTTTATTTTATTAAAAACTGAAAATGATCCACAATCCTTTAGTAGGGGGTTGTTAAATAAATTACTGAAAACCCATGAACTGAAATACTATGCAGCTACTAATGGTCTCAAATCTCCTATCAAACTAGTAATTCCAAACAAAATGCATCAGCTATGTTTGATATTGGCTTCCTGTGATACCACACCTAGACAATGCCTACTGTTTTATATAACATATAAAATGCCTACTGTTAACATACATGGTCACTGCTAGAATGGAACAACTAAACTATTGCATGCTAACAGCTTGAAAAAGTATAGGGAAGAATATTTTTAACATTTTCAGAAGGATTTGGTCTGATGCACAAATAACCCAAGTAAGGAAGAACAGAAGACTCATACACAGTGGTAAATCACATGCATTCTATAACAGAGGACCCATGGGATTTTAATGCTTATCAAAACATATTGTATTTAGTGTCTATCTGATACCTACCATACCAAATGGTCTATTAGAGCAAAGACCTTTCTTTGTTCCAGCACGTAGCATATAAACAACTTTCAATAAGTAACTGCGTAATAAAGAAAGCCTTGCCAGGCTCAGTGGTACATGCCTATAACCCTAGCTACTCCAAAGAATGAAGCAGGAGATTACAAGTCCAAGGCCAGGGGCTGGGGTTGTGGCTCAGTGATAGAGTGCTTGCCTAGCATGTGTGAGGCACTGGGTTTGATTCTCAGCATCCCATATAAACAAATAAAGTCCACTGACAACTAAAATAATATTTAAAAAAAAAAACAAAAACAAGTCCAAGGCCAGACTTGGAAATTTAGTGAGACCCTATCTCAAAGTAAAAAATAAAAAGGACTGGGGTTGTAGCTCAATAGTAGAGCATCCCTGGACTCAATCCCCAGTACTACAAAAACACTATTAATCAAGAAAAAAGTTTTCCTAATAATCTCTGGCTCCAAAAGTATAACTAACTAGAAAATTAATCAAAGAACATACCAATGAAAAAGTTGATACAGCCCTATTGCTAATAATTTGGCCATGACACTCTTATAAGCTTAAGGAAAGAGATTTTGACTGATTTTCCAGCTAATAGTATCATAGATGTAGAAGACCTTCCAGAAAGGAAATCTACTAAAGCCTTCCTTAATAATGTACCATCCACTGAATACCCACTACAACCTGGCAATCTTCTAGGGTCTTTTTTTTTTTAATTTTTTTTTTGTAGATGGACACAATGTCTTTATTTTATTGCTCTGTATGTGGTGCTGAGGATCGAACCCAGGGCCTCATGCACGCGAGGCAAGCGCTCTACCACTGAGCCACAATCCCAGCCCCCTTCTAGGGTCTTTATAAACATTACCATTATCCTCACAGGCCCTGTTTTATAGAGAAACTGAGGCCCAGAAAGGATAAATGATTTGCTCAAGTTCACAGAATGAAGTTTGTTTCATAATAAAGCTCCTGCTCATTCCATTGATCTCTACCTGTATTCATTAAGATGTCTTATTACTGCTAGAAGGTAACATACTTCTTTGTAGTCCCAATTAATTTGCTACATCATCTAGTACAGAGAAGCATCCAATAAAAAGCAACAGTTGAGGTGATTTATATGAAACAGATAATTACTGAAAACATTCCCATTCTCAGCCAGGCACAGTGGCTCAGGAGGCTGAGACAGGAGGATGGCAAGTTCAAAGCCAACCTCATCAATGGGGAGGCACTAAGCAACTCAGTGAGACCCTGTCTCTAAATAAAATACAAAATAGGGCTGGGGATGTGGCTCAGTGGTTGAGTACCCCTGCATTCAATCCCCAGTGCCCACCCCCCACAAAAAAATTCCCATTCTCTCAATTTTAGAGATCAAATGTGATTTTGCTCCATTCTTTTTCAGAATCCATTTTTACCACAGGAAGAATTCATTCATTCATTCACAGGAGAAAAAGATGCTCACTAGGACTATAAGCAAATATTTAAATGACCCCAGAAAGTAATTAAAATGATCCCAAAGAGTATGGATATGGGCTCCTTTGTACTAGGTATAATAACTATGACTAACTATGAAATAACTATGAAATAACTATGACTTATTTGGGTATGCACTAATTCTCCACATGCAGGAGACAGATCACAAAGTTATTAAAGGAAGACAGAAAAAGGCAACAAGCTTTTTCTGGAGCAATGAAATCCCTTACCCAGGTTCTTCCTTCCTTGGGTTCTTTGTAGAACTAACACTATGTCACAGTATTATATGCCAAAGTCCTGCACTTCTACTCATATTGACCTATAAAATGTCTTATGTCAAAGTTAAGAATATGATTTCAGCCGGGCGTGGTGGCTCAAGCCTGTAATCCCAGCACTTAGGGAGGCTGAGACAGGAGAATCGTGAGTTCAAAGCCAGCCTCAGCAATGGCAAGGCGCTAAGCAACTCAGTGAGACCCTGTCTCTACATAAAACAAAAAAAAAGGGCTGGGGATGTGGCTCAGTGGTCGAGTACCCCTGAGTTCAATCCCCAGTACCACAAAAAAAAAAAAAAAAAAAAAAAAAAAAAGAATATGATTTCACTCATATACTCATGAGTTTTTCTAAAGGAATCATGGTGTTCAGCATTATCCCCCGATAATTATACAGGAGTTAAAACCTTAAGTATGTGTTACCAAGGTTCCTTTTGATGTTTATAGTTGTGATATCCAAAATTTCATCAGAAGAGCCTTGCCAATAGTTAAGACTAAAAAACAAAGTGAGCCTCTTCTTTTACCTTAATAAAATGTTTCCAACACTTTACGAAAAAAAGTTAAATATCATCCTCTGAAGTTATAAAGTACTGTGAAATGACATGCTGAATTACCACAATAAAGACATTGATAGCTTCTCTAGAGTTTAATGTCATTGTGAAGAATGATTAAGTACCTATGACTCATTCAGTCTTCTCTAACTTAGGTTTTTATATATTTGTCTTGACTGTTATTTTCAGAAAGGAAAACACTCTAATCCCAAAAACACTGCTCTGATTTCTCAGACATCCTTCATATCTCAGATAAATTTAAAGTGTCCAGTAAAGAAATAAAAACAAATTAAAATCTTACACTACCATGACCTTCCCTGTGAAAATACAGAGTACAAATACAGTCCTGTGCCATTTAATGGGGACACATTCTGAAAAACGTGTTGTTAGGTAATTTCATCATTATGTGAGTATGACAAAGTACTCTATAAACAAACAAAAGACTAAAGAGAAAGAGGATTGTCTTGCCACTTGGTTGTAGAGTCATCTTATGAAAGTAGTCCTAGGAGGCTAATGTTGACCTATGGAAAAACATCTCCACCAGGAAGATTGACAAAAGGAAGAAGCACAGATTGACAAAAGTTTCCCAAGAGGCCAGGCACAAAGGCACACACCTGAAGTCCTATCTACTCAGGAGGCTGAGGAGGGAAAATCACTTGAGCCCAAGAGTTGGAGGCTGACCTAGGCAACAGAGTAAAAAAAAACAAAAAAAAAAACTCAAGAAAACATTATTCTTCCTGTCTTTGTTTTAGTTACCTAACACTCTCAGAATTAGAAATTAATTTCTAAAAAGGAAAAACAGGTTTCCTTAAAGTCATCTACAAAATAAGTGATTCAAATGTTTAATTTTAATGTTTTCAATAGTAAGATTTTTTTATCAAGAAAATAACAAATACTAACTTTAAAAGCTAAATAGAAAAATTAAGTCACTTTCTTACCCTTGACCACCCTTCCTCATTCCCAAGGTATAATCACTTGTTACCTCTAGAGTTACCTACCAATGGAGCCTTGCTGAAATATTCAGTAGGTAGAAATTTATCCATTTATGTTTTAACATAAATGGAATCATATACAATTTTGCAATGTTTTTCGATTTAATTAACAACCCACCTTGAAGGACTCTGCATATCAGCACAGAATGACTTCATTCTCCTTAATAGTTGTACACTATTCTATTTTGTGACTTTGCCATATTTTACTACTACAAACAATGCTTCAATAAGGATCTAAATACGCACGATTTATGTACATGTATGCAAGCATCCTCAAATTAAATTCTAAAATACAATTTGCTGGGTCAGTAATTAAGATTAATTTCTAAAGCAAACTGCCCTCTAAAATGATTACACCCATTAATTACATAAAATTTTTCTCCACTTCTCACGGACCCTGATCATTACCAAATATTTCACTCCTTCCAATCCAACAAAACCTGGCAAGGTCCTGTTGTTTTACTTTGTATTTTTTTTTTAAATATTTTTTTAGTTGTAGATGAATGCAATATCTTTATTTATTTATTTGTATGTGGTGCTGAGGATCGAACCCAGTGACTCACGCATGCGAGGCAAGCGCTCTACCACTGAGCCACAGCCCCAGCCCCTACTTTGTATTTTTATTAGGAGGAAAGTTAAGCATCTTTTCACATATTTTTTCAACTACTTTTTTTAGTTGTTGATGGACTTTTATTTTATTCATTTATTTATACGTGGTGCTGAGAATTGAACCCAGTGCTTCACGCATGCTAGGCAAGTGCTCTACCACTGAGCCACAACCCCAGCCCAATCTTTTCATGTATTTATCAGCCGCTTGTATTTCTTTTTCTATAAACTGAGTATTCACGCTATTGGTCCACTTGTCTCTTCTACAAGTTTCTATACCTAAAGGCAAATCCTTATTCTTTTTTTTTTTTTGGTAGCGGGCATTGAACTCAGGGGCACTCAACCACTGAGCCACATCCTCAGCCCTATTTTGTGTTTTATGTAGTGACAGGGTCTCACTTGAGTTGCTTTGCGCTGAGACTGGCTTTGAACTTGTGATTCTCCTGTCTCAGCCTCCCAAAGTGCTGGGATTGCAGGCATGCGCCACCGTGCCCGGCTCAAATCCTATTCTTTTCAACTAATACACACCACTACCACCCCCAAAATAAATAAACCTCCTGCCATTCACTGTAACTTCACCCTATAGTTAGAAAAGCAGCAAGGGGGCAGCATTTGAAGAAACTGCTCTTTTTTCCACAAGAGTGAGAACACATATTACTGACACAATTTAGGCATTCCAACACCTGAAGTCCACTCAAGAGTACTGAATGAACCCCGGGCGCGGTGGCACACTCCTGTAATCCCAGCACTTTGGAAGGCTAAGACAGGAGAATTGCAAGTTCAAAGCCAGCCTCAGCAACAGTGAGACGCTAAGCAACTCAGTGAGACCCTGTCTCTAAATAAAACACAAAACAGGGCTGGGGATGTGGGTCAGTGTTAAGTACCCAGTACCAAAAAAAAAAAAAAAAAAAAAAGTACTGAATGAGCAAAATCAAAAAATGAAAAAGAAACTCAATACTATATATAAATCTTAGAGAAAAAAATTAACCTAGGTCAATGATGAGTGAAGTAATGTTGGAAATTATCTAATAATCATTGTGTGGTAACCAAAGGGAACATTTGTTTTAGAAATAACTGGCATCAGGAAATGCAAAATTAATAGTACTTACCAATAGCAGTAGAACAAAGTAAAGCTATCTACGGTATTCTAAATGAAAGACAAAACTTTAATACAAATATATGAAAACAAAAATAGATGACTAGAAAGGATAGGAAAAAATAAGAAAATATCTTGTTTGTGATTAAATAGTATAAGGTAAAATATTATTTTTATTTTTATAATCATCAACAAAAGCAACTATCCTAAAAATAATAATAATAATATTCTTGGGCTAGAGGTATAGCTCACAGGTAAAGCATGTGCTAAGCATGGAGAAGGTCCTGGGTTCAATCTCCCTCAAAAAAGCTTTCTTTAGTTAAAATTTTAAATTTCAAAAGACAAATTCAATATTAATAAAAAACTAGCTGATTTTGATAATTTACTAACAGAACTATAAAAAACATCTAAATACTAAGTTACTTACCAGAGTAAGACTACTTCTATATCGTTGAACAAAGAAAAATGTTTACTGATACTAGTAACATCTAAAAGAAAAATGAAACCTTGAAAAGCAAAATATGCAATAATTAACTAATACAGTCTAATTAATCATCACAAAACCTGTTCTGTCTCCAGCTTGCATGTACTCTCGTTAAAAGGTAGGTCTAACAACAGAAACAGAACTTTTCTCTTACAAACAACTATTTTATATGCCAGCATTAAGAACAAACCATTTGTCTGGGCATGCTGGTACGCACATGTAATCCCAGCAACTTGGGAGGCTGAGGCAGGAGGATCACAAGTTCAAGGTCAGCCTCAGCAACTTAGCAAGGCCCTGTCTCAAAAGAAAAAATAGAAGTCTGGGGACATGGCTCAGTGGTAGAGTGTGACTGGTTTCAATCCTCTATACAGGAAAAAAAAAAAAAAAACACTCTCAAAGTACTAACGATCAAAACTTCTAAAGGAAATCACAATAATATGGGTAAAAACACCAGCCTCAGGGTTTGGTGACATATAAAATCTTTTTTTTTTTTTTTTTTGTTACTGGGGATTGAACTCAGGGGTACTTGACCACTGAGCCACATCCCCAGCCCTATTTTGTGTTTTATGTAGAGACAGGGTCTCACTGAGTTGCTTAGCGCCTTGCTGTTGCTGAGGCTGGCTTTGAACTTGCGATTCTCCTGTCTCAGCCTCCCTAAACATATAAAATCTTGAAGTCACCTTTTGGTCTCAAATTCATTCTCCCAAGCTTGAGGTATATAACGATTTACCTCATAAAAAACAACAAAGCAAAATATCACTTTTTAAAATGACTACTTTCAAAGAAATGACTTTTTTTGATATTGAATTTATAAATAAAATACTTTGTGATCAAACATTGCTTCTAAATTTGTTATTAACACATTTTAATTTGAAAGTTTTAAAGTTAAAAGTATATTATAGGAGCTGAGCTTGTGGCTCAGTGGCAGAGCACTTGCCTCCCATGTGTGAGGCACTGGGTTTGATCCTCAGCACCACATAAAAATAAATAAACAAAATAAAGACACTGTTTATGCATAACTAAAAAATATTTTTTTAAAAAAGTATATTATATAATACTTACTAATTTTAATACACAATATTTTTGACAACTTCAAATTACTTTATAGATACCTGAAATTTCCAGAAAACCAATTAATCTAAATGTTGATATTTTGAGGGAGATGGTTCTACCAATGTTTTTTTTTGGGGGGGGGGGGGGTGGGGGGTTTTTTTGGTACCAGGATTGAACTCAGGGGCACTCAACCACTGAGCCACATCCCCAGCCCTATTTTGTGTTTTATTTAGAGACAAGGTCTCACTCAGTTGCTTAGTGTCTCGTCTTTGCTGAGGCTGGCTTTGAACCCGGGATTCTCCTGTCTCAGCCTCCCAAAGTGCTGGAATTATAGGCATACGCCACTGTGCCCAGCTTCTACCAGTGTTTTTAAATATTTTGCTCATATAACATGATTGTATTATTAAATTGTAATTAAACTTCCAATACCTTTAATATGATGGTAAGAGCACATTCCTAAGAATCTAGAGGTACTAACACCAACTATAACAATGAGCAAATCACAATCTCTCTATAAATCAAAGGGAATGATCCCTTTCAACTTTCAAACTATAATTCTGTAAATGTATACAAATATGCCTCAAAAAGCTCCAAAAAGCCAGGCATGTCAGCGCACACCTGTAATCCCAAATACTAGGAAGTATGAGGCAGGAGGATTGCAAGCTTAGGGCCAGCCTTGGCAAGTTAGTTAGATCCTGTCTCAAAATAAAAAATAAAAAGGGCTGAGAATGTAGCTCAGTGGTAAAGTGCCTCTGGGTTCAATCCCTAGTATCAATCAATCAATCAATCAATCAATAATATAGTGCATACCATTTTACTGAGCCCCAGGAAGGTGGGCACATTTTGTTCTTCATCTTGTGACTTTTCACGTGCTTACCACTGGCAAGATTAGAAGATGGTCCACAATAATGACCAGTGGCTAACAGCCTGCTGGAAAAGACAAGCTGAGCCAATTAAAATCCACCTTAGAGAATTTAACCCAAGAGCTGAGCTGAAAATACAAATTCAGGAATAAGACAGACATTAAGAAACATGTAGGATTTGAATCTGAATCCTTTAATTTGAGAAGTGAATGGATTAGAAGCCTGAAGACAAGAAACCATGAGAAAAGAAATTTATAAAAACCCTAAGAGAAGGCAGTTGATTCTACCAGCTTTGTAGTTCCAATCACTCTGAAGCCCAGCTGTCCTTTTTTGATAGTTCACTGGATACTTGGACAGTTAACCTTGCTTTTACTTTAATACATCTGTCTCTTGTCCCGAGTAGACCCAAAACTGATAACACAATGGCAATATTCAAAATGCAACTTTAAAAAAAATACAGAATTGGCTAGGACATCAGACTAAGGAATACAGTCAGAATGCTAGAATAAAATGCTAGCAAAATAGAATGTATAACAGTGATACAGGATTTGTGATCCATTCAGACTCAGAATATGTACATAGAGAGTAGGGCTTTTGAGCACTAGATAACTAAATGTACTTTTTTTAAGCTTTAATAAAGAACAATGAAAAGTAATGAGCAAAAGCATGACACAGCTATCACTCTCAAGTTACTGCAATATAAAACCACACGACTTTTCTGGAAAGCAATTTGAAAACATGAATTAAGAGACTGTGAGTAAATTTAAGTACCTTGATTCAGTAAGTTTATTTCTAGGACTGTATCCTAAGAAAACATTGGACATACAAAGATTACAATTAGTACTAAGATATGTATTAAAGTATTATATAAAAGTAATAAAAAGTGGGAATGACCTAAATATCCCATAATAAAAAATCATGCATTATCATATCAAGTATATTGTCCCATCGCACTCATAGGCCTTTCTAGGCAAAACTGCCCCATCCACCATTCTTCTGAAAGGGGAACTCTGGCAGATCACATGACCAACACCCCAGCATATAATTTATTAGACCATGGATTGACACACGATTCCAAAGGCCAAGAATTTAACAAACACTATAGGCTGAGCCGGGCACAGTGGTGCACACCTGTAATCCCAGCAGCTCAGAAGGCTGAGGCACAAAGATCAAGTTAAAAGCCGGCCTCAGGAAAGGCGAGGCACTAAGCAATTCAGTGAGACCCTGACTCTAAATAAAATACAAAATAGGGCTGGGAGTGTGGCTCGGTGGCCAAGAGCCCCTGAATTCAATCCCTGGTACCAAAAGAAAGAAAAAAAATTATAGGCTGGGCAGCAAACTATAATGTGGTATGGCCTGGCTTAAAAAAGTGAGTTGGAGCCCTGTGCAATGGCGCACGCCTGTAATCCCAGCACTTTGGGAGGCTGAGACAGGAGAATCACGAGTTCAAAGCCAGCCTCAGCAATGGCGAGGCGCTAAGCAACTCAGTGAGACCCTGTCTCTACATAAAACACAAAATAGGGCTGGGGATGTGGCTCAGTGGTCGAGTGCCCCTGAGTTCAATCTCCAGTACCAAAAAAAAAAAGTGAGTTGGGCCAAATTCCTTTTCCCAGACATTCAACTGGGAAATAGCAGGAAATGTAGCAGATAATAACAAACTAAACCAAAAGGACTCTATATGCAGAGGCCAGGGCAGCGATTGTTTCTCATGTAGGTCAGTTTCAACAGATCCACAGAAAAAGAAGCAGAAACACTGTATGAGATCACATAGCCCACAGAGTAACCAGTCCACAGAGGGACAAGTTCCTGATAACTGAAGCTCTAGAGTACAAAAACTGGTGTTATAAGATTCTTGGACGATTTGACTTCTACTCCCCTTCTATAGCCTTAAATACCCCATTATTAAGGTAATTTGCCTTGACTAGTTCCATTTTAACTCAGTTTTTGTTTTTGTTTTGTACTAGGGATTGAACCTTGAGGCGCTTTAGCACTGAGCTATATCCCTAGCCCTTTTTATTTTTTATTTTGAAAAAGGGTCTTCAGCCACATACATGTTCACAGCAGCTCAATTCACAAAAGCTAAGCTATAGAACCAACCTAGGTGCCCTTCAATAGATAAATGGATAAAGAAAATGTGGTATATATACTCAATGGAATATTATTCAGCCATAAAGAAGAATGAAATTATGGCATTTGCCAGTAAATGAATCGAACTGGAGAATATCATGCTAAATGAAATAAGTCAATTCCAAAAAACCAAAAGTTGATAGTTTTCTCTGATATGTGGATGCTGACTCACAATGGGAGGGTGAGGTTCATCAATTGGACAGAGGGCAAGGAGGGGAAGGGAGGAAGGAGGGGAATGGGAAAGACAGTAGAATGAATCGGACATAACTTTCCTATGTTAATATATGAATACACAACCAGTATAACTCCACATCATGTACAACCACAAGAATGGGAAGCTATACTCCATGGATGTATGATATGCCAAAATACATTCTACTGTCATGTGTAACTAAAAAGAACAAATTTTTAAAAGGGGTGGGAGGGTCTCACCAATTTGCCCAGACTAGTCTGGAACTTGTGATCCCACTGCTTCAAAGTAGGCCGGCCTCAGCAACTCTCCCAGATGGCTTAGAATTACAGGTATGTGCCACCACATTAGAATTAATATTTGTTGAGGAAGTTCCTATTTTAAACTAGTCCATTTTATCACTAATGTCTTCTTTCTCTTATAACTTTTTTACTTTTAATTTTTAATGACAAGTTTATAAAAAGTAGTAAGAATAGTTACAAAGAATTCTTGTATACACCTTATTTAGATTCTCAAATGTTAATATTTTACCCCATCTGCTTTATCCTTTTCTCTATATACACATACATGTTTGTATCTGAACCATCTGAAAGTTGGAGGCATGATTCCTTTTTATTACTTAGTACTTTAGCATTTCCTTTAAAATATTCATAAATGACCACAGTACAATTATCAAAATCAGGGAATACTGATAAAATACTATGATCTAATCTATAAAGTTTATTTAGCTACCTCCAACTGTTGGAATACTATCCTTTAGAGTAAAAGAAAATCTCAGCTTACATGTTTAGTTATCATTATCTCTTTAGTTTCCTTTAATCTGGATAGTTCCTCATTCTTTGTCTTTCAAAATCTTTCTCTTTGATAAAGATCAATAGAACATATAAACCTGTAACATGTAGAAGGCAGGAAATAATAAAGATCAGAAAAGAAATAAAATTAACCACAGAAAATAGAATGAACAAATGAAACCAAAACCTGGTGCTTTGAAAAAGCTCAATAAAACACATAAACCTCTAGCAACAGAATTATAAATATCAAGAACAAAAGAGGAAATATCAATATTGACCCTGCAAACACTAAAATGACAATAATTAAAGGTCACAAACAACTCTAAACACATAAATCTACAAGCCAAAAACTACAGAAACACACCCAGGATAAAGTATATTACTGAAATAGTCCTTTATTAAAGAAATCAAAAGTACAGTTAAAAGCCTCCAAAAAGAAAATTACATACAAAGACGGTTTCACTGGCAAATTCTAAAATTTAAAGAAGAAATGACACTAATTCTACATGATCCTGACAGAAAACAGAAAAGGACAATATACTTCCAAAGTCATTTTATGAAACCAGCATTACAATAATACTAAAACTAGACAAAAATAGTACAAGGGAAATATATATATGTTAATATGTACATTGAATATACAAGCAAAATACAACATAAAATATTAGTAAATCAAAATCAGTCACAAATCAAAATAATAATACAGCATAAACAGGAGGGACTTACCCCAATATGATAAGACTGATTTGATTTTCAAGAATCAATCGGTTTTCCACTACATTAATAATTTAAAGAAGAAAAAACACACGGGGCTGGGGCTGTAGCTCAGTGGTACAGCGCTTGCCTAACATGCATGAGGCACTGGGTTCGAGCGTCAGCACCACATATAGATGATAAATGAATAAAATAAAAATCCATCAAAAACTAAAAAAAATTTAAAAAAAGAAAAAAAAACACATGAACATGCAGAAAAGGCATGACAACATACAAGATCCTTTATGTTAAAAAAACTTTCAGCAAATAAAGTTAAGATAGGAACTTTCTTATAACAACCTTATAAAGAACATCCATTAAAAAAAAATTTTTTTTAAAAACTAGTACTGGAAGTCCTAGCCAATGCAAAAGGCAAAAAAGAAAAATTTTAGTGCTAATAATGTCACAGAATAGAAAATCAACACACAAAAATCAATAGTATTTCTATGTGCTACCCACGAACAACTGGAAAACGAAATTTTAAAAATACACCATTTGGTGGGCGCGGTGGTACATACCTGTAATTTCAGCAGCTCAGGAGGCTGAGGTAGGAGGATTGTGAGTTCAAAGCCAGTCTCAGCAAAAGTAAGACGCTAAGCAACTCAGTGACACTCTGTCTCCAAATAAATTACAAAATAGGGCTGGTGATGTGGCTCAGTGGTCAAGTGCTCCTGAGTTCAATCCCCAGTACCAAAAAGTAAAAAATAAATAAAAATATACCATTTAACATAACTATACAAAAATCTGAAAATAAAAGGAAAAAGGTAAACTGCCACAAATGCTAACCAGAAGAAAAGCTAATAAAGCTATATTAATGCCAGATAAGGCACTGCTAGATCTTTTAAACAATCATGTAATTTTATTGACAAACAGGTCAATTCTCCAGGAACATATACATTTTAAATATATATGCACAAATAAATGAAAACGAAATTTAAAAAACTACAAGAAGGCAGGGATAAATCTATGTTCCATAGTAAATTTTAATATAGGTCTCACTCAGTAAAGGAATGAATAAGCAGACAGAAAAGCAAGAAATTCTGAGGATTTAAACAGCATGACTAACAAACTTGACCTAAAGGATATAAGTAGAACAGTTTACAAAGCACACATTTTCTTAAGCACAGGGAACATCTATAAATATTGGTCAACTGACACTTCAACCAACTTAAAAAGCCTGTAAGTTTATACTCTAAAATGTTTAGGCACAATATAGCTATGCTGGAAACTAGTAAACAGAATTATAACTTTAAAAGTCCCATATACTTAGAAACTTAGTAATATACTTTTTTGGGGGAGGAGGGAGGAGTTTTTCATGGGGATTGAACCCAGGAGAGGTCTAACACTGAGCTATATCCCTACCCCTTTTTATTTTATTTTGAGAGTGTCTCACTAAGGTGCTAAGGCTGGCCTCAAACTTGAAATCTTCTTGCCTCGAACTCCTCAGTAACTGGGATCACAGGCACACACTATGGTGCCTCGACTTAAAAACACACTTCTATAACTATTTATGGGTTAATGATTAAACAATTTGTGGCATGTAGATCTTGGAGGAAAACTTACATTTTTAAATGCATATTTTAGAAAGAAAAACTTGACGGAGTTGCACGCCGGGTGCCAGCTCCTCGGGCCAGCGGGAGAGAGGAGTCCACGGGCGCCACCGGCAGGGGCAAACCAAGGAAGGTAAAGCCGCCTGGCACGTAATCACCATGCACTAGCCGGGGAGTTCTGCCTCAAGCAGAAACTGCTTTATTGAGGGGAGGCTTATATAGGGGAGGGTGTCCAGCGGTGTCCTGTTTCTAAGCTGAGAATGCGGAAAGGGGCTGTCCACGTGTAATGGTATAGATTTATTTAGGTTAGAGTCATGCTTTGTCCACGAGCACAGAAGCAGAGATCAGCCAATAAGGGTGAGGAGATGTGGCTTTCTCAGGGTAGCGTGGTCAGTCCGAAGCTGGCTACTCGGCGCCATCTCAAGGCAAGCCCCCACAAAACTGATATGAGGTAGGCATGTATCTCAAAAAGTTCAGGAGAAAACACCAAAATTAAGCCAAATAATGCAGAAATTAAGAATAAGTGTTAATTAAATAGCCAGACATGGTGACATATGCCTGTAATCCCAGCAGCTCAGGAGGCTGAGGCAGGAGGATTGCAAATTCAAAGCCAGTCTCAGCCAATTAGCAAGGCTACGAGCGACTTAGTGAGACCCTGTCACAAAATAAAAAATTTTAAAAAGGGTTTTATTCAGTGGTTAAGCACGCTGGGTTCAATCCCTGGTACCAAAAAATAAAATAGAATTAATTAATTAAATGCAAAACAATAGAGAGAACTAGTAAAGCTAGAAGCAGATTCAAATACAAATAACCAAAGGCAGTAATGAGAAAATATGCAATACAACAGATGCTACACATCTTTTTTAAAACACAAGTTGTTATGAACAATGTTACACTAATAAATGTGAAAATCTACACAAAATATTAATAAACTCAAGACAAAGAAAGTACAGGTAAATATACTCGAATCAATAGTAAAAGGTTTCCTCCATGAGTACACAGTCCAATTTACCATGTTTTATCTCTGGGTTGTCCCATTATAAATATTTTTATCTTCTTTGCATCTTTAAAATTATCTACAAGAACATGTTACTTTTTAAAATTTTAAAGGAAAGAATAAAGGAAGGACTAAGAGTCTTGGGTTCACCAGCTTAGCTGATTGCTCAAACATGTTCTGCCACAGGCCTGCGCCATTGCACCTGGCATGAATAGACTTTGTTAAAGTAGAAGGATGAGGGGAGAGGGAGGAGGGGGAAAGTAAGGGAGGGTATTAAGGGGTTGGATATAATAAAAATATATTATGAATGTATGAATATGACACAATGAAACCCATTATTCTGGGTTTTTTCATACATGTCCTTCACTAAATCTTTTAATTTCTCAAGAGTATTATTTTCCTCATCCTTAAAATGAAGGTACTAGACTAAATTTAAACTATAAAACATTTTATTTCATGTACTGATTTGACATAAAAAATAGATATAAAATAGACATAGAAAAACAGATATCATCAATTCTACCACATTTTTTTGTACTGAAGATCAAACCCGGGGTGTTTAACCACTGAGCCACATCCCTAGTCTTTTTTATTTTTTATTTTGAGGCATGCTCTCACTAAGTTGCTGAGGCTGGCCTCGAACTTCCCAACCTTCCTGCCTCAGCCTCTGGAGTCACTGGAATTACAGGCCTGCACCACCATGCTTGGCTCTACCACTTTTTTTAAATTGCCTTGTTATCTATACAAAAAAAAAAAAGTGTCACATATACACCACACTATTAAATACCGTCAGAAAGAAAGGCTACAGGTGAATTATCTATAACCAAAACAAATATTTTGGTAGATAATCCCCAATTTAATTAGTTTATAGCTAATGGTAATATATATAAAGTGCTCTTATACAACAGTTCACTTTAATAACTCATTTATCTAAGGATATGCAAAATGCCTAGGCACTCATAATTTTTTAACAGAAAAAGGAAGTTATACTAGTCAAAATTCCACTGGGAATGAAAACTTTCATTTTACTTTCTTTCTGAATTATAAATTTTTTACAATGAGACATTACATTAAATATTTAAAACAAAACATCTGAGTTATTTTTTATTTGCTTTCTGCTTTTAATGGTCAAACTGGGCTTCTGATTACATCTATAAAAATTTGTAAAGCATAAAATTATCTCAGACATGTTCGTCCCATCTGTGTATTATCACATTCTTAAAAATTAAAGAGAATCTTGCTTCTATTCAAGAATACTCCTTTGAGTTCAGATTACCAAGTACAGCCGCCGCTTCAATCACATGTTCTTTTTTTTAAAATATTTTTAGTTGTAGATGGGACACATACCTTTATTTATTTATTTTTATGTGGTGCTGAGGGTCAAACCCAGTGCCTCACACGTGCTAGGCAAGTGCTCTACCACTGAGCTACAGCTCCAGCCCAATCACAGGCTTTTTGGTCAGACTCCTGGATTTTCAATACCAAGTCTAGCTCCGCTGATTGCTGAAACATGTTCTAAACTAAACTGTCTCTCCCCAAAATTCTTAAGTAGAAACTCTGACTTCTAATGTGACAGTATTCAAAGGTAAGGTCTTTAAGGAAGTAATTAAGGTTAAATGATGTCATAAAATTGGAGAGGGACGGGGCTGGGGTCGTGGCTCAGTGGTAGAGCGCTTGCCTCGCACGCGTGAGGCACTGGGTTCGATCCTCAGCACCACATACAAAATACATACATAAATAAATAAAATAAAGGTTGTTTAAAAAAAAAACTGGAGAGGGAGGAATGGGAAAAGGTTGATCAATGGATACTAATTTATAGTTAGAAAAGAAAGACGTTTATATGTTTCAAAAAGCTAGAAAGTAGGAGCTTCAATATTTTCAGCATAAAGAAATGATAAATCTCTGGAGACATGTATAACTTGATTATAACATTATAAACATTATACAATGTATAAGTAGATTAAAATATAACATAGTACCCCATAAATATGTATAATTTTTGTTTTCATGTATCAGTAAAAATAAATAAATTTAGGGCTAGGGGTATAGCTTAGTTGGTAAAGTGCCTGACTCGCATGCAAAAAGCTCTGGGTGCAATCCCCGGCACCACAAAAATAAATAATTAAATAAATAGATTTAGACTTAAAAGTGGTCCCCTGATCTAATAGGACTAGTGTCCTTATAAGAGGAAGAGACACCAAGAATGCATAATCACAAAGGGAAGGCGACAGGAGGACATAGTAAGGAAGAGAACCAACCAAATACAAGTTAAGGAGAAGTCTTTCAGAGAAAGAAATCAGCCCTACCTTGATCTTGGACGTCAGCCTCCAGAACTGTGAGAAAATATATTCCTGTTGTTTAAGTCACTCAATTTGTGGTATTTTATTATGACAGCCAATACTGCACAAACTAATACGACATGTAATTCAAACACTTAAAATACAGATCTCTACACATCAGGTTTTTGTCAGAGTAACACAATTTGTTATGTCCTAAAGTCCCTTGAGTTAACTGAAGAAAACTGAGAACTGCCTAATGAGTATAGAGTGTCAATACCTCCTGATAAATTAATATACATCCTTGCTTTAACCAGACCAGCAGAGCTTTGTATTTATTTTATCAGTTCTCTGTCCTCATCCTGTGAAATTGATTTTTCCAAATCTGACTCAATGCCACTGATCAATATCAAAAGTATTAAGAAACTGGTCACTATATTTATGCAAAAACGTTATGTATTATGCTTTTTCCTTTCCATTTATTAATTTATTAAGCATTTTGCCAGGTTCTGTTCTAGGTGCTAAAATAATTGGAGTAAAAGACACTGAAGGCGCTTGGAATTTTATTTGGAATATTAAAAAAAAAAAGCCATTTGAAACTGTAAAGAACTCATAAGTTGAGGAATCGGTGATAGTTATTACACATTCAAAAAAGAAATATCAAAGAAACAGCTGGATATACATATCTGGAATCAGGCTAAAAAGGAGAAATTAAGTGAGAAAAGGAAAACAAAGAGAACTAAATGAAGACAGTACTTCAGTAGAACAGAAAAGACAATTTTACAATAGAAAAAAGGGAAACTGGCAGAGCAATGTCATTGAGTTGGAAAGATAGACCTTTGCATATAAAACAGCATTTCCTACAACTTTACTACTACTGGCCCTGACATTCTAGGGCTGGATAATTCTTTGCTGTGGAAGGCTGTCCTGTGCAACTTTCGATATTTATCACAATCTCTGGCCTCTCCTCACTAGAGGCCAATACCAATCTCCCACCCTAGTCATGGCAATGGAGAATGTCTCCACACATTGCCAAATGCTCTTTGAGGGGCAAAATCACCCCTAGTGTAAAAAAAAACAGTGTTAAGTGGAGAACGTGGCCTTTGCTAAAAACCCTGGCTCTCCATCCACATAAAAGAATGACAGAAGTAATCCCAGCACTTAGGGAGGCTGAGACAGGAGAGCCCCGAGTTCAAACCCGGCCTTAGCAACGGCGAGGCACTAAGCAACTCAGTGAGACCCTGTCTCTACATAAAACACAAAATAGGGCTGGGGATGTGGCTCAGTGGTCGAGTGCCCCTGAGTTCAATCTCCAGTACCAAAAAAAAAAAAAAAAAAGAATGATAGAAGAAGCTATGGGCAGAGTACATAACTAGAAACCACCCACCGACTGGATCCTTTTAAATGTAGATACAGTCAAAGCCAGAGATGATGTGAAGAAAACTGCACATCACAAGACCAACGTCATTACTCCTAAGAACAACATTTGGGGCATTTTATTCTTGAACTACAGCTACATCATGAGCTACATATACCTCTGAATGAAGTAAAAACCAAAAATTTTATGTGGTTTTTTGTGTCTATCTCCACTTGCACAATGTCCTTATGGCCTCAAGCTTCCTGGGTTTCTCCTACAGTCATAGGAGGAAAACATCACTAATGAATTATTATAATGAAATGTTATTATCCCTTAAGGAGTTAATATTTAGAGAAGTAAAGAAAACAGACCTAAAGGAACATATTTCCAAGGCTAATCCATCTAAGAGTACATTATTTATGCCTTTCAAATCAACTCACCAAGTTAGCATGTACACTGTTTAGAGGAGTCTGTCTCTATTCAGCCAAACCCCTTTATATCTAAGTTCTCTAGAAGGATAATGAGATTACCATCACATTTTTTTAAGTGTTTAGAATTGGGAAACACTAAAGAAGTCCTCAGTAATCATGAAATAAGTTTTGAAAACAAAAAGAACAGGCAATTGGTTTCACACATGTATATGAAGTTCCAGGGTTACATGAGCTATCTCTAAAAAAAAGAAAAAGAAAAAGAAAATACAGTTATAACACCTGTGTAAGTCATATCTGCTCCTTTAAAAGAGGGCCTATGAAGCCGGGCGCGGTGGCTCACGCTTGTAATCCCAGCACTTAGGGAGGCTGAGACAGGAGAATCGCGAGTTCAAAGCCAGCCTCAGCAATGGCGAGGCGCTAAGCAACTCAGTGAAACCCTGTCTCTACATAAAACACAAAATAGGGCTGGGGATGTGGCTCAGTGGTCGAGTGCCCCTGAGTTCAATCCCCAGTACC